>JAECUM010076904.1:0-17059 GCA_016617855.1 Megalonaias nervosa
TTTTTTTTTTTTTTTTTTTTTTTGTTTGTTTGCCCGTTCTTTAAAAACGCATTTGTAAAACTTCCTTGATGCAAGTTCAAACTCCGACATAATGTTTTATCCAGGGCCCAATGTGCCAATAAAATTTAGTTTAACAACCATGCCAAACGTAGTGTAGCTTTCAAATTCGACCGAGGCAGACCAGATATAAATCGACATAGAAACTTTACGTACAAGTGGTTATTAAACGAAGAGTAAAGTTCTTCATTAGACACATGGAATACTTCTTAAATGCTGAACATACTGTTTGGATAAGATAATAATCTTACTTGGGGAAGAAGCAAGATAATGCTCCAATTACACTGAGACCAAAGCAGAGCTTTTTGGTGTGGAAACCAAGATGGCAACATCTGAATTATTTTTTTTTTTTTTTTTTTTTTTTTTGCTGCATTCAGCTGGTTATATTGACATTTGGACAACTGATAATTTAAGTCATGCCATGAAGAACAAAACTTTCGAAGGATAAAATCTATCGAAAGAAAACTATCCGCACTCTGCAGAACATCCAGACTGAAGAATGTTATAACGCATTTTGGGAGACAACACTGCCCAAGGCAGGCGATTTGGTGGATGAATCTGTGCTCCCCAAGAAGCGAAAGCGTCCTCTAAGATATGAAGATGGAGGCAACAAGTCACACTTTGCGGAAGATGTCATTAGCTACTACCGCAGGCTATTCTTTCACTGCATCGACGATCTTTTGGGAACCATCACCAGGCTGTTTGATCATCCTATCTGAAAGATTATTAGCTCCATGGTGTCAGTGTTTCTCGCAAAATAATGGAGAGGCCAATGACGCAAACATAAGAGTGGTGTGTAAATTCTTCCATTACTTAAACAAGAATGAATTGAAGGAGAAACTGATTCATTTAAAAGTCAGTTCTTCCGTCCATTCAATCAAAGAAGTAATTTTTTTTTTTTTTTTTTTTTTTTCAGCAACCTTTCTTCGGCAGAGAAAGAAATGTACCCGAAATTATCAGACTTCTGCGTCTCATCCTCATTAATCGTTCCACCAATGCGCTCAGTGAACTTTCGTTCAGTGTCCTGAGACACCCGAGATCCTGGATAGGAGCCACAATCTGCCAACCGAGGCTAAATCATTGCATGATCATACATATTCATAAGGAACCGAGGTTAAATCATTGCATGATCATACATATTCATAAGGAACCGAGGCTAAATCATTGCATGATCATACATATTCATAAGGAACATGTCCATCAGTTAAATGTAAAACTATGTGTTAAATGAATTCATTCGAGAGGTTCCACAAAGATTAATTATTTTTCTATTAATTAAACTCCATTTCTTGGATTTGTTTTCTTTAACTTATAGAAGACGCTCCAGCTAGCATATTTTGTTTTCTAAAGGAAGCAGCAATGTAAACATGAAAACGCCAATGAAAACAGATATGAAATTGAAAAACGAGTTTACCTTGAGATTCTTAAAGAGAAAACTATTTCCAGAAAATGTTTGTATTTCAGTATGAAACCAATTTATGATTTCGTATTTACATTTGGCCCCACCAATATTTAAGAACTTCCTATGGCTGTCTCTGGCATGTCCTAAGTGTTACCTCCATGATACTCGTTGTCTACATCTTTCATTTATAAAGCTACTGCAAGATAAAGATTAAATCTAGCTCATTGATAACTTAGCTGTTTATCAAATACGCGTATTACCACAGGTTTAAAATTTGGAGCAATGCACAAATAGCATTTACTATAAGGGGGCGCTCACCAGTTGTTATGTACTTTTGAGAGAGTGACGTATGTAAGGTGAAGTTGTTTGCATTTAAAACATGCACAGTGGAGAGAATGTTGGCATACCTCTATGCTACTTTGATGTAATGTGGCTGACATTTCTTTGGATATTGTACTTTTGGATATTGTAAATGATCTTAGCACACTACTAACTAAAATGACTGCTCCCTTGTGCTCCAAAATCACCATGAATTTGTGTAAAGTACACTATCCTTAACACCTATTAAAATAGGGAAAGTGAATTTTGCCAGACTAGACAATACCAGCTTCTAAAAGTGCAATGAATGAATTACCAAATATATAAAATGTAAAAAAAAAAAGGTTATCGGCTCTTTTTTTACAATTTACTTCTGAAGTTCAGGATGTGAAAATGACCAAGTGGAGCTAGCACTTTTTTGAAAGGTGCACATCTGGAGTAAGGCCAAGCTGTATACTCTATAACCCATATTACACCCATCAATCATACACCAAAATAAGGGGAATTAAAGGTTCTTTGAACAATACCTAAGATATACAAGGTCTTTCTTAAATAGCCAGTATAACTAGTGAGGAAACACAGGTAAATTCTTTTTCTTTAAAATTCTAATCCTCTATGCAAAATAAGAAACTGTAGTGCGCCACCTAAATAGTTTATCATATCATGAAAGGAGAAGCAATTACATTTAAAGATAAAACTGAAAGATCCATATTTTGTCAATCAATGAGAATGAACAGTGTTTCTATATATAGTTTTTTGAAACAAGAGATAAGGAGACTGAGTTTTAGTACAATTTCTATCTTAGTGTTGCTATTTAGTTCTATCTTAAACTCAAACGTGGGCAACAAATACTAGAAGAAGAACAACAACTCCACCGCAAAATAGACACCCTTTATCCCCGATCAAATGGAGAAATATATGAACTAGAGCAAACTTGCCCAGCACAATTTATTTGTATGTAAAGATGAAATGAATGTCTTGACTAAATTTTAGAAATAAAATATATTAGTGGTAAACTTTAATTAAAAAAAATAAATGTAACAAATACTAAATCATAATCTGTCTCGACTTGTATTTTATCAGAGCACACCAGCACACCAATTAAATAAATAGAAATATTTATGTTGTGCTCAGCAGTAATTAGTCAGGTGATTTCAAGGTCTACATTTTAAAAAAAAATGAAATTCTTTGCGTGATTTAAAGTATAAACACCACAAGTTATAACACCAACTGACTATAACAACAGGTAGCGGTTGAAACAAACGATCATTTACCAGTATATATAAATATATAAAATTATAAATAGCTTTCAGCTCAACACCTCCTATTCATGTCAAATCTTCAACAATTCTGTCTGATATGCTAATTCTACAAAATAAGTCTACCGTGTCCTGAATTCATTGTAAAAATAAAACTAAACTTTATCTGTAATCGCTTTCCACTACATCTTTACACCAAATAGCCAGTATGCCGTGCAGTCTTTGCGGATATACATTGATTTGACTCATTTCATTGGACGATTGAAAATTACAAACTAGCGTGCTAGTCTATTTTTCTAGCGTTCTAATTTCATCAAATTAAAAGTCTTGCAGGCATGAAGAGCAAAACTAGCGCGCTAGAAAATGAAAAACAAAACAAAAAAACAGAAAAATTAGCGCATATGAAACAATACATGCGTAAGTTTTCTTTTTCGCGCGCTAAAACGAAGAAACAGCACGCTAACAAAAAACTAATATGTTAAAGGTGCATAAATAAGCGTGTTTTTTATTTTTTTTCTATGCGCTAAAATAGACTACCAATGATATAATGGCCATGCACAGAAACGCCCTGATCATGACTGAATAATATATGAACGACAGCCAACTCACCTTTCCCAGGTTAACAAGCTAAGTGGACTTCAATTATAGCACGATCAAACAGGAAAGCGTGGTATTGACCACATGCAGGATGTGTACTACTAACGAGGAAGATGTAACGGCGTACACATATGTTCAAAATCAGGGGACAAAATATTGCACTTTCCATTTAATATCCCTAAAATCTTCTTCTTTAGCAAATCGGGTGACACTTTACGTTTTACTGAAATAATGTTGCGTGTGCTTCAGTAAAATCAATACGATTAGCTGTTTCAATTGAGAAAGAGAAAGCAAAATGCTGAACCTAATTTGAATGTTGCATTACACACACACACACACACACACACACACACACACACACACACATCAGTTGTACCTTATCCCTTTTGTTGACATTGACACCATATTACATGTTTAATATCATCTTGTAAATCCTTGTAAATACTAAAAACAAGAAATGAATAAACTCCAAAGGTGCAAGAATCTGAGACTGGGCATGATAAAATGATCTTTACTCAAATAAACTGACAACAACAATGGGTTAATACACCCGCTTACCATTCCTATCGATAAAAAAAATCCCACCATGGACGGAAACCTAACTTTATCACCCAGTCACACACCGTGCATGTGCAATTTCCTTGGTGTATGACTTTAAAAAAGAGGAGGCTCTCCGCTACGGAAGTTTCGCTTGTTTGCTGTTTTACGTCAACACAAGTTTATTTGGTCCGTGGCAATTTGAGCAAAGTGTCTTGCCCAGTGACACACCGCGGTAGCCGGCGATGGCTGATCTGATCGCAGGATTCGAACCCGCGTCCTTTTTGTAGCGAGTCAGAGGTCCCTTAATTATCTGTTTATGGCGGTGTTGTAAGTATTAAATGCATCTGGTTCGTGGAACAAACCATCCAGCTGCATTAAAGTCACCAGGTAGACAACAATTTAAAGTGTCTAATTAAACATGGGGTCAAGTTTTCCCCGAAAGTTGGCAAAATTACTATCACTCTATCTGATCCTCAGTGGCAGAAGCGGCTATTTTAAACTAAAATGAGTGCCTTGTTTAAATTACAAACGTCTAATGACATTTTTGAATAGTTTAAAATGTATGGTTTGTGAACCAGAATGTCCTTGAAAGATTTCACAACAATCCTAAAATAGTGATTTAGACCAAAAATGTAAATGAATACTGTAATTCCAATTAAGAATTTTTAAATAAATGATTCCTCTCAAAGTATCTCTGAACAAACTAAAATTAAAGCAGGAACGAATAAATGTTTACTTGGTTTCCCTTATATACCGACTGTTACCTGACTAATGACACAACAAAATGCCATGGAATTATGTAATTTACAATAGAAATTTCCATAAAATGCTTCGATAAGGGTCAGATCTGTTTACAGCAATTTAGCAACCTGACAAAAATCAGGTACACCCTGTGTTTTTCAAGGGAAAAAACAATGTCCTGAACTCAAATCCAAGAAAGCATGATGTTTACAAGTTGTTGTTGTTGTTGTTGTTGTTGTTGTTGTTGTAGGGTTTAACGCCATTTTTCAGCATAAGAAAGGCTATACATGGCGGCCAGTATTAACGGTGGAGGAAGAACCCGGGAGAACCCCGGAAAGAACCACCGACCCACAAGAAACTACTGGCAAGCTTTCTCACATACCCACTGTAATGTGTCGAATTTTGAATGAGTACTGGACCTTAAAATTGAATAAATTGTGCATTAAAATTTCATTATAGTCAAGCCAGAAAAGTCTTTGTTAAAAGTCACTCCGACATTCCTCTATCTCAGCTGTTAAATTTGAAAGGCCAGATCCGCGGTTCAGTAAGAATTGACCCTGGAATTGTAACGCTATCCTGGAAGAAGTACAGTACGGTCACCGATCATAACCGCGTGAAAGGAACCTCGTGTCAAATAATCGTTCTTCAAAGGGAAGTTGATATGCATCGTATTTCTCAGATTCTAGGCTGTCAAATCTGATGAAAGTAATGATTATCTTGAGGAAAGATTTAGGAATCGCTGCTTACGATTGGTCAGTTAAATTAATACATACACTTTGGAGGTAATGTGAATTTAAAAGTAACGACCGTGGTCAAAATTCTTTAGTCAGAAATTTTCCTGAGAGAGGCAAACTTTGGCTCCCGGGAACACTAGAGAATAGTGCTTTCCTCGTTAACAAGTAAAGAGACCAGGTGGCTGTCTTGAAAGGAAAGACAGGCTTTAGTACTAGAACGCACGATTTGTGAAAAGAAAACAGCATCAAGGTACGCAATTTCAATTTCCCTGTAATTTTCTAGTTTGTTTTGTTTTATGCAAATGTGATTGATACGACTTTGATCCATACTATGTATCGTTTATTCAATTTCATGGAAATCTATTGATATGCTAGAGTTGTTATGCAATTTATTCTTTAATTTTACAGTTACTAGTTCATTGATAGAATTGACGGATTGCCTGCGATCCAAATTTTCAGATATGTAGGATTTCATAGGGTTATATGAATTAATTTCCTTTGTCTGTTAGGATGATACTGTTTATTCTGAGTTAATGATAATTGCATATTTATATATAATTTTGTAATTCTTAAAAAATCTTGTAGGTTAGGGATTACTGCGAGTTAGAATTTGGTGAATCTTACGCAATAGTAATCGAGCATGTATCTTACTGAGCGGAAATGACTAGTTAGATGTAAGGAGTCATATAGTAGCGTATGCAGAAATATACGAGAATGTTTGTATACTCCACCCACGTGGTAATTTATGGTCAATCGCTGTTGTGAAGCGACGGTAATGATCTATCGAATTAGGTCAGACTTGGGTGTATTTATGGGTGTATATTACAGGGGTCATTTGTAAGGACCGTTAATCGTTAAGGTCACCTTATATCAGATTTGATGCAGTGTTCAGAGAGCTATTTATGCTTCTGAGTAACGAAAGTGAGAGGATTTTATATACGGATAGGTGGTGAAACATATAGAGATCTAGTGGTAATCTTGTCATTGAAGGAAACAGCTCTCCCTGAAACTAACGGGGTCAGTCCGAAGACGGAAGTCCGGAAAGAAGAGTTCGTAATAGAAAGATCAGAGGAAGAACAAAGTATACACGTGGAAGTGGGGAGACGTGGGATACAGGGAGACAAGAGAGGAAGCGACGCTAGGTGATGCAAATCAGGCGTGGACGTTGTGCTCTTTTCACCACTCGTTATCATGATGAACGCTTCCGTATTTTGAACACTGCTATTAAATTCCATTAATGTAAATCTGCTGAATTGAAGTTCCCAATTTCAGTTTATGTATTAATTAATTAAAATTTATTTTATTTTCCTTGTTTAAGGGGGCTCGTATTGTATTATTTCTTCTAAACAGTCTTGCTCAGTTCTCTGTTGATGTTCTATCTATCCACTCACACCGGGCAATAATATCGAGGGAGGTCATCCTCTAGATAACGATCACCAAATCTATTAACCACCCCTCTATACCCAGAGGGGCACCCCTTACAAAGTGGGGGCTATCGTCCGGGATATTTTGAACAGTGTGACAGAGGCTGAGTAGATATTGAATAGAAAATAGAGTACCATAGCAGTAATAAATTTGTTTATTATTTAAGCAAGGAATTATGAGAGTGAATCGAGTCAATATCTATGCATTCTGTAGTTAGTGCATGCCATTGTTGATATTTCTTTAATGTATGTTATGACATTGTAAGAAATAAAGATTCCGTATCTGTTGTTGTTTTTGTTATAGGGGTTAACGCCATTTTTCAGCACAAGATAGGCTATACATGGCGGCCAGTATTAATGGTGGAGGAAGAACCCGGGAGAACCCGGAAAGAACCACCAACCCACGAGAAGCTACCTGCAAGCTTTCTCACATAACCACATTGGCCGAACCCGAGACTCGAACCCACGCTGACAGAGGTGAGATGGCAGTGATCCGTAACGGTGAGCGCTTTAGACCACTCAGGGCCCCATTCCGCATCTGAACTGCTTTGATAGTGTGGTCGTTGTCTGAATTCAAATAATTCAGAAAGAAATATTGCCTTTAGCTATTCTTGCGATAAAGCAACATCAAGCTCTTAAAAATATTATTTATTTTTTATTTATGTGTCTGATAATAGTTCCCATGTTGAAATAGACAGAGCAAGACGTTAATTTTTAAACTTTGGAAATTATCTTGATTTCAGACATCACAGTTCAATATACACAACCCTGAGACTAATTTAATACACACTTGCCTGAGACATCAAAATTTAATCTAAACTCCCTGAGACTTAAATATACGTTCCCTTGAGAAATCGCAATTTAATACACTACTCCCTCGATAACTAGTGAACCAGCTTATAACGCGGGGTCGGGCGTGGATCCCATTTGTTTAACCCAGGAAAAAAAAATTGATCCCTATTTGCTAAACTTTAAGAAAATCGCGATCAAAATTGTTAACTGAAACTTTGATGTATCATCGTTTTATCATCGAAAACGATAGATAGGACCTGGAAATGTTTATCAACATTATGAAATTATCAACTTTTAATAAGAAGTGATATATATTCGTTTCCTTTCCTTTCCAAATGACGTTCTTAGTACACCATAAGTAACGACATTCAACGAGATTTACGATCAATGTCAATGTCACATCTAGTGAAGAGAGTAAATGCCAATTATAAAAGTTTCCTTATCAAGTGAAACTTGTGTTTTAATTCCATCTTTCAATTCGGTTTAAGTGTAATCATTATAAATACATTGTGCCCTCTTGTGTCAATCTACAGCAACAGCCATGTCGCGTGCGTTTTTCTTTGAATCCAGTTAAATGCCGACCATTTTATATCTGCCTTGTGGAAGTATTTGTTCTACTGTTGCACTGAATTTAAAGCAGACTGCCTTCGTATTATGATGTTAATTGCTTCTTTTGTATCAAATAAAGGGGTTGGATTAAAAGAAAAGTTCAAAGGCATGCACATCCTACATGCGTGAGATCTAGTGGTCCAAGTCATGAAATAAATCTCGCTAGTTTTTGATAAGGTAATCTTGTTTGGTGATGTATGAACTGTTAGTCTGTTTCCCTGCTTTGCACTCAGTTATCACACACAAAGTAAGGAACCGGACTGATCAGTAACAACAATAAGTAGCCATATGGGCTCGTATTGTTGCTTACTATTTAGTTGTCATACATATAATATAAAATAATACAAGTGAGGACACTTCTCTCCTTTCTCGCGTGACCTATTTAAGTAACAACACTTATATTTCAAAACTACATTTTGTGTAGCGTAATAAGGCATTCGACTTTGTATGCCTATCCAAAGTTTGGCTTACTATCATATCTTTAAGGAATGCCAGATCATTTTCCTATGCTACTGCTTGACACGACCACGATCACGCCTGCTTAATATGCAAGAATGCCCTGAATGGAATACTGTCTTCTTACTGGCCAAATGAAAATAAGTTGTACATAAATAGCAGCAGGGAGGGTGGACCCTACAAACGTTTTACATATATTTGTTTCAATTATAAAGGTGCCTGACTCTTGCAATAAACGTTTATTTACCGGTTTGTTAAAAAAAAGATACAAGCATATTATCTTATACCTTACAAACCTCGCATAGAAATTACAAGAAGGTCCACCCTCCCTGCTGCTGCTCATTATTGTTGACTCGTTGATATATAAATCAGATACAATATTCTCTGCAATTTAACAAATAAATATACTATAATGAACAAATGCAAGTGGTTGTTGAAAACATCTAAGCACTGTCATAAACGATGTCGCGGAGAATATTGCGCTCAGCATAATCAGCTCGTAAAAAAATCCCCAGGATTAAAAATCTGTATCGGATGTGGATTAGCATCTCGCGCTGTAATATGCACAAAATGTGGTGGTAGCAAATATAGTTCATTAATATACTACTACGTTCATAGAAACCATAATGCTTGTATCAAGGACGATCCTCCAACTGCGTGTGAATACTTACACAATTACACAGAGATAAATCCTGCAGTGATTGATCCTGAAGATCAAAAAATAATAAATCAACGAGAAAAACAAGTACAAGAAAAAATAAATATACTTGGTAGATCAGCACGAATGGAAAAGATCTGTAAAAAATTAAAATGCACTCCTCGTGAATACATCGCAAACCTAACGAATCCTCAGAAAGTATTTTGTCAGATAAAATCATAAATCAACTGGCGAGAATGTGATAATACACCAGAGTATGGTTCAATAATTAACAAACCATCAGATTAACAAAATCAACACTGTATCATAGACTGCGGATTCACCACATTTTCTATAATAAATAAATATAATGTGGCAAATCCGCATCATGTTAACAAACCCTCAGATTAACCTATATCCACTGCGGATTCACCACATTTCCTATAATAAATAAATATAATGTGGCAAATCCGCATTGTGTTAACAAACCCTCAGATTAACAATATCATGACTGGCAATTCGCTATTGTTGCGATTTAACATTCTATCATCATATTATATCTGATTCCACAGAATGCGCCACCTCAACAGATGTTTTTTCGCGTGGTTCTTCATGAATATCCTCCAACAAGTAATTGGATAAATATTCCTCTGCGGTTGGTGTTTTTTTTTTTTTGTGGGCTGTGAATTTTGGTTTTCTCTTATCATAATAAATCAACATCACTCTGTACCTGTTGCCGCCACACGCTGTGCAAATTTGTATCTTTCCCCGCACTCCATTACCGCAGCGCAAACACGGTTTAGTTCCTCCTGATCCCATTCTTAGCATGTAGCTATGATGAGCGCAGTATTCTTCTCGGCATGGTTTATCACATGTCCGAGTTGATCCTTGGATTATCCAAGAACAATTATTGGGTCCTGTCTGAAATGGCATTGTATATAATATCATTATAATTAAATTTTAATTAGAGATATATTCTGTGGAAAGTATTATAATATAGATGACAGAAAAAACACGATCCACCCCACACTATAACAATGATATAATTCTAAATGAAAATGATAGCGAATATCAAAGCGAGTCGTGGTCCACTGATCATGAGGATGTTATGTATTATAACACAAAATATGATGCCATCGAGAGTTTTAGCGTAGATGATGATGAATCATCTGATAATGAATTATCTGATTATAAATCATCCAAGGATATCTACGCGCAGGGAATAATTATTCAGCATTTCAATAAATTCTACTCGTTTCTCTCTGATGATGATTTTAACGGATTTGCCAATAATTTCATTAATGAATCTTCGGTGACCGAAATAATTCCCAGATTCAGACTTAGATATCCAGTGTTTGATCTAGATACCAAGTACGTGTACGAAGTAATTACGTATCGATACAGTGATCGCATAGACATACAACCAACCGACGAACGAATCAACACTAGCGACATTATTGATTATTTCGCTACGTTATGTGATTGCGATCGTGAAAAAGTATTCTTGTTTGAAACTAACAGTGGTTATCACGTTCTTTGTAAATCATCTCCAGTAACATTCGATCAACAACGATATTTAACGAATCGTGCCGGTGATAACAAAAATCCCTGCTGGAAGGTCGATCGACAAGCTGGTCTTCATAGTATCAAGTTGAATAACACACGATCTCACAAACCAGACAAACAAACTCTATGTAAAAAATTAATTTCACATGATAATCATTTTGACGCAAATGAATTACTCGTCTGCCCGACTTGTATTCAACCTCATCGCGTCGAGGACAATATCATTAAATATCATGAAACAGCTTTCTGCGATGATATTCCCGCCGCAGACATGATTAGAATATCTAATGCGCTTACCGGCAAACCTGATCAGCTCATCGGCGTTGTTGATGTATCAGGAAATAGATTTACTATATCAAGAGAACCCGGACATAGATGTAACATCTGTGAGCGCAGACATGGATATAATGAGATACGCGATTACATCGAAGACAAATGCGATAATTGTCTCGTATACATCAACGATGATTTCGGTGATAATTATTACTCAATCTGCTGTCCTAGATCGACTGGAAAACAAATACACTTGCCGGTGAACATCCCACCTGCTGCTAACGTGGATGATGAATCATCTAATAATGAATCAACCAAACAAAACAAAAAATATCTGAGGTATCTGATTAACGCGCGACGTAGATTTCGTTATCCTGGACATGTAACGACTAGAAACGCCGAGTACACATACACGGCATTACCAATCCACGAATCAGGACCAGGTTGTAGAGTGATCCACGACGAGGATTACATAGACGGTTCTGCATGTGGGATGGGAAAATCTGAATCAGCGTGGAAATCGTTAAAAGATAATCAATCAGTGGCCGTCATATCGTACAGAAAGACATTTACCGAGAAAGTCAAATCTGATCATAATATCGAATCCTACATGGATATCAATGGCAGTATCACATTTAATCCTGGAATTCCTCGTCGAGTTGTTGTGCAGTGGGAGTCTGTACATAGAATCCGTGGAGTCCCAGATGTACTTATTGTTGATGAATGGCATGGAATCCGCAGACAGCAATTCCGCTCAGCCAAACACAGCAAAGAACGATGGGACAAATTTTCAGGATTAATAACGACGTGCAAGCGATTAATCGTTCTCGACGCAGATGCTGACGATGACGATCTGATATTATTCCGTGATAAACTAGGACGATCATCAATGAAGTTTATCATTAATGATTATAAACCCGATCATGATAAGAAATTTCATATCGATCATTCTCATCGGAGTAATCTATGTTCGCTTCTAGAACGATTAAAATCCCTCAACAATGACAAAATCGCAATATTCACGCATAACAAACAACGGTCCAATTACTCCGTTGAGAACCTAGCTAAACACGTTCAACATCTAGGATATCGTGTGAGGTATTATCATGCCGATACAGACCCTGCTCAGAAGAAATCAGATTTCAGTGATATCAATAATGCATTTGATGACATCGACGTTGTTATTAACAACCATACTCTGGAAGCCGGAGTCAGCAACGTTGATGATCGATTCAAAACTATGTACGTGTTCTCGGAAGAACTAGGATCTGTTGAGGCAACCAAGCAGGCAATTCACAGATTCCGCTGTGTTAATGAAATTCAATATTCATCAACGAGAAAACAATGCGTTTGTAAATTACCAATAAATCGTGAAGGCATTGAAAAGGTTATTGTAGATCGCGCAAGATTGATCGATAACGATACAAAATTATACAGGATTCCTAGCGCCGGAGAACTACATACTGGATTTGGATTTGCTTATATCAGTGATATTATCGACGAGAATAATTCCAAGATGTACTTTACGCCACGATTGGTCAATGCGATGAGAAATACCGGCTATGTGATAATAGAACCACCCGTAGATGATTACGAAACATGGATGAGAATAAACAACATTGAAATACCAAACGCAGATGATGAAATCATCTATGATGATCCTAATGTCGATAAATTTCTAAAAACATCGATAGGTGAACGAATAAAACAATCCCAAGATGATAATGAGAATGATGATGATCCCGTCTATAGAAACTCTCCTCAGTATTACAAATACGATCCACAGGCGAATTTAGAACCATACCAGGCGAAGAAATCATTCCTTAGCTACATGTTTCAGTGCGACGTTGGTGCGTTGCCAGCTGAGCAAATAGAATATATACACAGAAACTCAACACAGATAAAACGAGCTCAGCGAATCATTGTTGATAAATTTAATAATGGTTGTGCAACTGCAAGAGAAGTATTTCGATCGGATAAAATCAGCCCCAAGGAAAAACTAACAATGATAAGAAAGTTTATAATCGCGTTGAATTTACCTGATATTGTGCCTGACGATGTAACAACAACAACAATACCGGTATCAGGGCCGGATCTTCGCATGCGCATCAAGAACATGATTGATGATCCTGATCTCGCGCGTGATTATAATTACATACTTGTTAACTGGTCAAACATCTTTCCTGAAACGAGAATCTGGTCGAATAAATTAACTGTCAGGAATATCCTCGAGAAGATTAAGATCGTCTATAAAAATTTTGGAGCATCATTAACCGCGGACGACAAACACGACTCAACAAGATCAGACTATACACTTAATTATCCCGTGTGGCCCAAATCAGACTTTCATGATGATCCTCGCTGGAGAAATTATATCGATGAACGTCAGGAATTCCCTGGCGGTAATTATATCATCGCAGTAGATCAACGAACTACCATGTTGAAGTTTCACGTATGGAGCGTTAATGGATGGTTCAATAATTAACAAACCATCAGATTAACAAAATCAACACTGTATCATAGACTGCGGATTCACCACATTTCCTATAATAAATAAATATAATGTGGCGAATCCGCATTATGTTAACAAACCATCAGATTAACAAAATCAACACTGTATCATGACTGGTGAATCTACACATTTCAGATTAACAATATCATGACTGTCGATTTACCAATAATATTTATTTATTATAGGAAATATTGGTAAATTGCCATTATGTTAACAACGGCGCGGGTTAACAATCATATGTCTGTCGATTATATTTGATTCCACAGAACGGCCCATTTGATAGACCATGAAATCATCATATTTCTTTATACAATAATATTGCGATTCCTCATCATGACAACTATCACAGTCCAACTAGAATTATATTTTTGTTAATTATAATCATTGAATAATGAATGATACACGGGTTTATCTTATTCTAAACACCGATGAGAATTATTTCCGCGATAAAATGATTCGCGATAAATACGGCAATGAGTATTTCATGCCACCGCGAGACACCGAATTAACTTTCAGATTGATCGATAATGAGATAGTCCCGTTTGTTGGTAGCGAGTCTAACATATCGCCGTGGTTGGTGAACGAGATCATGAAATTGTTTTCATGTGAGTTTTTGTGGAGATTTAATTTACTACGCATGCCAGAATCTAAAATTATTAAATTTCTTGGTCGCCCTCTTAATGATAAGGAAATTCTAGCCAAGAAAACCACCGAGGACATATTTGATGATATGATCAAAGACATCTTTAGATCCGGAAAGATTCCCTCGAGTGATCTATCTGATTATATCAGATTCGAGTGACACAAAATACACACGTGTAATCGTCGATGGTTTGCTTGTTGCTCCATTAATATCTTTTACGTGCTTATTTGTTAAACCGGCGCATTCTGTGGAATCAGATATAATATAATGATAATCTGGCAATGATTCAATAATTAACAAACCCTCAGATTAACAAAAAGAATCTTGTATCATGACTGGCAATGCGAGCTTGATGGGTTACTAGCATAATATTCTTCTGCAGCTTTGTTACGTTCTCTTTTAGATATTCTATATTCTTCTTTAGCTCTTTTTTCTTTTTCACGTTTTCGTCGTTTCAGCTTTTTTTCTTTTTGATATTTTTTTTCCCGCGCTCTTATTTCATCATCTATTCTCTCCTGTTCAAGTTCCTGCTCTTTTTTTAGCTCGTATTCGTATATTTGTTGCTCGCGGGATTTTATTAAGATTAGATTAAATGCTGCGTTTTTATTATTTTTTTATTTTTTTTTTTTTATTTTTTATTTTATAATCATGCCTAAAACAGCTGAGCTGACAATGGAAGATGAAAAAGATATTGTTGCAATGCGATACAAAGAGAAACCTGGAACAATTGCTCGTGAATATGGAATCGGAACTGCACGAGTTTATGATATTTGGAGAACCGCTAATCTGGTTAAAAACAATTATCAAGCTCTTGGTGAACTTAGTGATGTAGAAAAACTAAAAAATAAGGTTTTAATCGCAGAATATAATACTAGGCTGCTCGAAGCCGAAAATAAACAAAGAGAAATTTTGCAAGAGAAAGAAGGCGTTAAAATTATTAACTATGGCGCTTCATATACAGCGTGTGAAGAAGAAGAAGAAGAGCCGTTCTTAATAAAATCCCGCGAGCAACAAATATACGAATACGAACTAAAAAAAGAGCAGGAACTTGAACAGGAGAGAATAGATGATGAAATAAGAGCGCGGGAAAAAAAATATCAAAAAGAAAAAAAGCTGAAACGACGAAAACGTGAAAAAGAAAAAAGAGCTAAAGAAGAATATAGAATATCTAAAAGAGAACGTAACAAAGCTGCAGAAGAATATTATGCTAGTAACCCATCAAGCTCGCATTGCCAGTCATGATACAAGATTCTTTTTGTTAATCTGAGGGTTTGTTAATTATTGAATCATTGCCAGATTATCATTATATTATATCTGATTCCACAGAATGCGCCGGTTTAACAAATAAGCACGTAAAAGATATTAATGGAGCAACAAGCAAACCATCGACGATTACACGTGTGTATTTTGTGTCACTCGAATCTGATATAATCAGATAGATCACTCGAGGGAATCTTTCCGGATCTAAAGATGTCTTTGATCATATCATCAAATATGTCCTCGGTGGTTTTCTTGGCTAGAATTTCCTTATCATTAAGAGGGCGACCAAGAAATTTAATAATTTTAGATTCTGGCATGCGTAGTAAATTAAATCTCCACAAAAACTCACATGAAAACAATTTCATGATCTCGTTCACCAACCACGGCGATATGTTAGACTCGCTACCAACAAACGGGACTATCTCATTATCGATCAATCTGAAAGTTAATTCGGTGTCTCGCGGTGGCATGAAATACTCATTGCCGTATTTATCGCGAATCATTTTATCGCGGAAATAATTCTCATCGGTGTTTAGAATAAGATAAACCCGTGTATCATTCATTATTCAATGATTATAATTAACAAAAATATAATTCTAGTTGGACTGTGATAGTTGTCATGATGAGGAATCGCAATATTATTGTATAAAGAAATATGATGATTTCATGGTCTATCAAATGGGCCGTTCTGTGGAATCAAATATAATCGACAGACATATGATTGTTAACCCGCGCCGTTGTTAACATAATGGCAATTTACCAATATTTCCTATAATAAATAAATATTATTGGTAAATCGACAGTCATGATATTGTTAATCTGAAATGTGTAGATTCACCAGTCATGATACAGTGTTGATTTTGTTAATCTGATGGTTTGTTAACATAATGCGGATTCGCCACATTATATTTATTTATTATAGGAAATGTGGTGAATCCGCAGTCTATGATACAGTGTTGATTTTGTTAATCTGATGGTTTGTTAATTATTGAACCATCCATTAACGCTCCATACGTGAAACTTCAACATGGTAGTTCGTTGATCTACTGCGATGATATAATTACCGCCAGGGAATTCCTGACGTTCATCGATATAATTTCTCCAGCGAGGATCATCATGAAAGTCTGATTTGGGCCACACGGGATAATTAAGTGTATAGTCTGATCTTGTTGAGTCGTGTTTGTCGTCCGCGGTTAATGATGCTCCAAAATTTTTATAGACGATCTTAATCTTCTCGAG
>JAECUM010076906.1:0-10145 GCA_016617855.1 Megalonaias nervosa
TCTGTGTGTGTATGTGATTTAGATTTTTAACGTAGCTTTAGCAATTGTTCAGTCATATAGCTACGATGTCTGCAGTGTGGCAGTTTATAGTGATGTCTAGCACTGGAGCATCATGCCGCAGGCATGTAGCTTGATGTATCACCCAGTCACATTATCCTGACACCAGGCCGACCAGTCCTAACACTAACCTCTTAATGCTGAGCGCCAAGCGAGGCAGCTGTTAGTACCAATTTTGTAAGTCTTTGGTATGACTCGGCTGGGGATAGAACCCACAACCTCCCGCATCCGAGGCGGACGCTCTAACCACTAGGCCTAGCCACTTTAAGAAAACTAGGGTCGTCGGTGCGAAAAATATAAGCTAGAAATAATTAGGTTTGAGATATATTGTTTGAAGATTGTCGTACAAGTTAGTAATATATAATTCGTAGGTCATTCATACGGATCTAACCATAGTTTGACTCAGACTTACTTTTGTTGGTATAACTATATTTAGCTATTACTCTGAAATCATTCATTTCAAAGAAAAGCTGGCTCACTGTATTGCTGAAATGTCCACTTTAAATCGGTTTGAAACCCTGACTCGGTATGTTATAATCATTACACCAATTTTTTAAAACATCTTTTAAAGAAACCTCGCTCATTGTTAGCACTATGAAATGTTCAATATTCTATCTCTATGCAACTCATTTTTAGAAGAGCAAACATCACTTTTAAAACTATATACTTTATCATATGTCATTTTTCCTCAATGATGATTGATGAAATCAAGATATACTACACTATAGTTCGCAAGAAGATGATATTAAGATTACAAATTCCAATTCGACTTTTATTTATAGTTCTCTTATCCGAGAATACAATCCTGCTGTCATGTTATATTTCTTAGCACATTGCGTATGAAGATACACAGAGAGATGGAATATATACTCATTGTTTTATCAACCACTTTAAAATGGTTTAAAATATGTTCAACCACTTAAAATCCATTATGAGAAAAGTTTCGCCAAGATGGGGTCCGCCACGTTTTGTTTCTGCAAGCACACATGATAGTCCACTATTTGGTGGTGTGCTTGGTAAAAATATGGCTTACCATCCTAGCTCGGTCAACTTCGTTGCATCATTTTCGAAAATGTCGTTCCAAGACAATATGGCTCACCAACATGTTGCTATTCAAAAAACACTTAGGTATGATTACTATAGTTCATTTTTTTTAAAAAGCTTCCTGTCCGCCATTGGGAACATTTTACTAATGACCATTTCCCATTTTTGTTTCAAAAACTTGGGCTCATCTCCATTTTCGGAAACACATTTCTGATTACTACTTTGCAAATGTTTGAGAAAAGCTGGCTCTTCATCATCTTTAAAAGGTGTGATTACTACTTCCATAATTTTGAGGAAAAGCTAACACATGTGCATACGAATATCAACCACATTTACATTTTAAAGGAAAATGAATCTAACTGATAATTCCAGCTAAATCAACCATTTTAATCCTGTTTAAAATCCTAACTCACTAACTTATGATCATCACAACATTTCAATGTTTTTACTAAAATATTCTCGTATTCTAAAATGCTACTGGCGTTTTTAGTAAAAAACAGAAACAAACATCACAATTAAAACCTACTGCATTAAACATTTAATTCAATGAACATATATGAAGCACATTGTCATTTGAAAATTTGGCAAAACTAACAAACACGTCAGGCTGCGGAAGCTCTTACTGGCATTTATCTGAGTATACCACATACCACAGCTGGTAAATTCAATATACAGGTTTTCACGTCTATATTCAAATAAGGCAATTACTTTTTGAGTGTAATATACAATTTCAAGATGCCCAATAATTTAATCCTATGAGAAATATTATAGATGTCAAACAATTTTACATAATCTGTCATATCATTCATATTTTCCGTATCATGACTGGCGATATATAACCGGGAAGAATTAACTCGTGTTTATGATAACCCATTATAATGAAGTGACGGAAACGCTTGATGGTGAAACATAAAGACGTTAGACATGCAAAGGAGATACATGGTCATGTAAAAAAAAAAGCGTATTATACAGCCCTGAGTATTATAACTCAACAACCTGGCATGAAATAATGCAATTGTCTTCATTTCTTCTTCCACCATAGAGCGACCAGGATACAAAAGAATGACTAATATCCAGATCATAAGCAAAAATATACATTTTTATACGCTCTGAATTTATATTATTGATATTTTCTATAAAATTCGTTTCTAGCTCTAACTAATGCTCGATGTCACGTTCATGTTAAGTGAATAAAAATCTAAAGACGTCTTAGTGAGACTGGTTTTGCAGAACAGAATAACTAACAACATTATCATTATTGTAGGTGAATGAGGCTTTTGAGGATAACAGCCTGAAACATATGAAACCACAGAGAGAATAAGCTATTATTAAGCTGACAATCGTGTAACAAAGGTTAGGTGATAGATTAAGCAAACCTCAAAGAATTGCAAAAATAAAACAGATAGATGATAACAGGGAGACTTTAAATGTTCAATTTTTTTTTTTAAACAACTGAATACTCTTTCCTCTGTTTGTCAGTTTTTGCTGCCTGTTAGAGATAAACTGAATAAGTCCCATGCATAAGTATCATTGGACGTCTATGGAAGCATCAATACCTTGCAACAAAAACTTCAAGAGTTGGAGAAATAATTAAAAAATGAGAAGATAGAGCATGGCGATGATATACAAAATCAGTTCGTGATTGTATTGTGATTGTACAAGCAAACGCAGAAGATATATTAGGTGTTATCAACAATAGTGTACTGGACATAGTAAATACTGCTAATTTTGGCAAAAGAGCTAAGAGAACAACCTATGATCTAGCTATAATGGATCTCAACGATAAGGTTAAAATTGTATCATTATGAAATCTGAAACAATAAACTATATTCAAGCATACAAGATTCTAAGATATTAATTTTTGACGTAAAATCATCATATTACATCAAATGTATAATGTCAGATGGCTGCCTACTGTTAAAAGAACCATTATCCTTTCCAGTTTACCAGATCATAGTTTTGCACCATTTATTCGTCTTGTTTTCTAGCTTTTCTGAACGTTAAACTCCCGTTAGTTTTGGTCACATAGAAATAACTGCACCTCGTAATATATCCCTTTTTATATTCTCTCTATTTAAGTCTTCAAATTCTTATAGGTCTCCTAAAATTACTTGTCTGATTGTAATAATATCATCTGTGAGATTAGAAACACAAAATGTATTAAAAATATATTTACATTTTGTGATCCAAAATGTATCACCTATTTTATGTTTTGATGTTATATACGCATCAGTTGTTAAATGACCAAATAACTTAATCCATACTTTGTATTTTGTGCATTGGCTTTACTTGGCGACATGTCTATCGATCTTTTCAGTAAATATTTCTAAGTTCTAGTCTTAAACGTTCGATCAAATGTTTCCATTAACAACATTCGTTTCTGAGAAAGTGGAAATGTATTCGATAATTTAATTCATTAGGTCAATGGGATAATCAATACTATCTGCAGTTTGCTCTCCAACGTTATTGCGGGGTTTTGAACCAGTTTAATACCGTTGACTCAACTAAGACAGCGAGGGTTCCATTTTGGTAGCCAGAGTAGTTAAGTGATTCCGGACGTACATATCCTATCGACTTGACTATGCTTATATACAGATTGGAGGAAGATGTGCAATAAAGCATGTGAAATAAACATCAGATGACTATTTTAAATCTGAATAGGGTCCTCACGCGTACAACAGTGTGATATAATGTAGGACAAAATAGATATCGAGGTGATTTTAATCGATCACACTACATCGGGAAGTCATATGATAAAGTCAAGGTTCTCAGGGGAGGCAGTGCTTAAGGATATTCTCACCTTCGCAATGCACTACTGTCGTCCAGGTTCCATTACTTTGACAGGTTGCTGTTGTAGATTGGAGGCTAACTTCATAAAATTGGTAGCCCTGGTTGCAATTCAGTGCTAAATGTGCGCAGTAGGTGTAGTTCCTCTCATTGTCTCCATTTTTCTGTACTCTAATGTTACCATTTTCTAGTTGGTATATTGGGCATTCTATCGCTATGAAAATGAAACATAGTGGCAATATAAGATACACGATAAAAGGCGATGTGATACGTGTTGGTGAAGGTTCTTGCTTAAATTTATGAAGATATTAAAATATTTCACCTTAGATATCTTATTCTTGATGTTAGCTTTTGCGTTTCTTTGTATAAAAAATGATACCTACCGCCTCAAAAGGACTTAAAATTTTAGATAAAACGAAACATGCATAGAAAGTTAAAATCAAGACTCATGAACTTCAAAACCGATTTTGCTGAAGTTAACTTTTCTAATGTAATTTCTCAGTTTTTAAGATCATTAATATAATGTCGACTACAGAGAGTTGTATATGTTTATTATCATGTGATGCAACCAAGCACAGGCTACTGACACTGAAACGTTAAAGTCAGGAAGGTAGCATTATCGTTATATTCCCGCAATAACGAATTATTATACTGCATAGCTGCAACTATCTTTATTTTTGTTCGTATGCATGCATGCATGTATGTATGTATGTATGTATGTATGTATACCATATTATTTTCATTCTGCATTATTATCCTTTTTTATAACATGCTGGGCACTCAGCTTACAGTGATATTATGAATCTAGTATATTATAATGCTTTTAATTTGCCAAATATTCCCTAAATATGAAACGATCTTCAATTACAGAACAGAATGGAACCGATGAGTATTTAACATATCATTTTAGCAAAGGAATTGTTTTTTCTCTTTCTTTACCTAGGGACGGAGAAGATATCGGATAATTTAGAATTTACGTTGGATTATCAAAACATGGCCCAACGACGTTTTCGAAAGAAGTAAACAAAATTGAATTGAGAGTTAAACTATTAATTGTAGTTGGATAGAGGAAGTAGTATGATAATAAAGACTTTTTATCCTCACCTATGTTAAAAGCCTCAAGCCCCCCCACCGCCCACATCAGAGGATAGTTATGTAGGGTAGAGGACTTTAACAAAGAAAAACAACCAAGCAAAACTGCCAGTATCATACTAATTAAGCATCCAGGCGTATGCGTTTCATCAACTCCCGCACAATGAACAAACCGACCAGTACCATTGCCATTGCAAGGCACGCAAAACCTATACACATAAGCGAATTTCTCAGTACAACCTTTGCTGGACACTGCCAGCAGTTTGCCTGTCAGACCGATCGATATTGGGACAGAGTCGGTGTCGCTCTGTTATATTTTAGTGAGACATTACCGAGTCTTGCACATAAAAAGAAGCTCATTTCTGCGCGACTTTCAATTTTCAATGCGAAAATTGTGATTTGATGACTTAACCAAGAGGCTGAACATTTTTTCCCATCATTTTCTATGCCGAATAAAAAATTTATACAAGTCCCGGGCCAACTGATAAATGTCATTGTGAAAAACTAATAAAGTTGTTGTTGGTGGAAGGGCTAAGCAATATTTCAGACCTAGAAATATTATTATCGGATCATGTATTCTTACCATAACACGGAGCCAAGTATGAATATGTACATAATATTCCATGAAATGGTAAATATACATTTTTCACAATGAATAACATTGGAAAATTGAGCAAACATGGAGTACAGAAGCTCTATTAACATCAAAATGAGTTCCTTACACTTACTCGTTAAGTGTTCTAGGTTGGTTAACTAGTGATCGTGTTACACCTCTGATGGAGACATTGCAAGTTCGAATCACACTCGTGGAAAATAATATTTGTTTTATAATAATTGTGGAAGCTAAGATTGGTCGTACATAAAATGAACATCAATATGACAATATAAGGTGGCTGTCCATTTCAATTACGAAATATCTATAATTTTTTTTAGACGAACTTTAGTTTGCAACAGCCTCGGCGCCTTCTTGCCTGTCGTTTGGCAAGATAATGGCTTATCTGGGATTGAGAATTCAAACCGCCGTAAGTGACACCGATTACAGGGGTTTGTTGGTCATACGAAATTCGTGTGTTACAGCTTAAAATCAGCAGCCTGGTTATAACCTCAAAAGAAATACCGATTCACAAACACAACCCGAGCGGAGGCCATTTAATTTTATCGTAAAGAGATGCCTTTATATATATATATATATATATATATATATATATATATATATATATATATATATATATATATATATATATATATATATATATATATATATATATATATATATATAAAGGAATTAAATTCAACACCTGGTTGGTGGAATGTTTGTAAAATTACAGAAAAAGATTTAATCACTATCTCGTTTAATTGGGGCAAGCATATTTGTCAAACAGGCTCAAACGATGTTGTATGATTGTTAAATACATATCCACAGAATCGTGATGAATTAATAGACCTAATAATTCAACTCGGAACACAACAAGGTAAACTTGCTGAAATGGACAAGAAAAAGCGAGAGAATTCGTTGTATGATATTAATCTTGAAAACTTCGTATCACTTGGGTTATCATTGCGACTAAGACATTTACATCACCGGTGATAGCAAATGTAGCCAAGACCATCATTTTCAAAAAAGATATATTTCAGTATTATCAGTGCCATCCATACTCACTTATGGGACATATGTTATCAAACCCTTACACGTTCCAGAGAAGCAGAGATACACAAACAACCCAAATCCTATAAAATTAGCGAATATGGTACTATAAAACGGAAGCATGCAGTACTCATTGATGGATCATCTGAGATCATTTGGGCCACCATCGACTTAAGAAACATTTTTTAAGTTTACATATGTTTTTGCTACTGATTATTCAGACACACGGTTGTTTATTCACAAGACCATCGTATCTTATTTCAGTATTTCAGATTACAAGAAATGATGAGTTCCTTCTACAAAATATTGTGATTTAACCAGTTAGGTAAACGTGTCACACACACACACACACACACACACACACACACACACACACACACACACACACACACACACACACACACACACACATATCATATATATATATATATATATATATATATATATATATATATATATATATATATATATATATATATATATATATATATAAGTGTAATGCTGAAGGGAACGTGAACTCCATTGGTGAATAGGCCATTACGAGTACGAGTACTGTATATCGTAATTGCCTGCGTTAACATTGCGAGAATATTACAGCACGCGCCGACAAAGTCTCGCTACCTTTATGGGACGTATGCTTGTAGAAACAACCGAGAACGTAATCACCGTAGAAAACGTACAAATTTCGATGAGATTATATCCATAATTGAAGCGATTGCAGTTTCTGATCCTGGTAAAGTAAAGACAGGTCTATAAAACTATCAAGTGGACAATATTGTTTCCCTTATAATATCAGCATGCCAACTGTGAATGAACTTAGGGAATCAGCACATGAGCGTGGAATACAGATTCCAAGTGTTTGTTTGTAAAACGATTTGCGACTCTCACGATGTGTATTTGAGAATAGATGTGTTGTTGCTCTTGAATCGATCACTGATATTGACCAACATTTACCTGCGATTGTAGTCCTATTACCGTAGACAGTAAAATATCAAAATTGAAGCAAACAGAGCCTATCTGTGTTGTCGTGTCTTTTTAAACCGCTCTTGTACGATTTTTTATGATAAGATTAAACGCAGGCACGCTGACAAAATCAAGATGATCTACACAGATACAGACATATTATTAATATACATGATTATGATCTATGTTACACAACACAGTAACTAATGTGATTCGAGACAGCTGGAAAGCGCTAATGATATTTCTTGGCATTGACTCACATGGTCTCGCAAACATTCATTGGACCAAATGTGCAGCCGATCACTCGTAGAATGCATTTTGTAATATGTTTGTAGTGGTCACCCAGGACCCTATAGTTTCCTCATGATCTACTTGACTGGTGGAACACGCAAGCACTATTCCATACTGTTTTAGCCGGCCGCACACGTGTCAACAATATGTTTCAGTGGTGATAGATTGCACAGGAGGATCTGACAGAGGGCTTTGAAGAATCGCTTGGACCGCTGTTAAGAGGCAAGAAAGTTGTGGAAACCACCACGGCAATAATGGGAACAGAAATACAACCGTGTCCGGTTGTCAGAAAAGCCCGACCTGTTGAACAGGTACCAACTTAGATTGAGAGATTCTAAATTAGGTATCAAGGAACTTGGCCAATACATCAGAAAGAAACTTAAAAATCCTCAAGCACAACTAATTCTGTACAACTCAATGCTGAAAACATTACGACATAATTTTAAGGAAACAGATCGTCAGTGGATTTGTGAAAATCCCATATAAATATCAAATCTAGGAACAGATCGTATTCTAGATGTATGGAACGGAACAAGTGGGTATATAGGGACAATACTGGAATTGCAGAAGCCACTTGCCAGATATTCAATTTGGATGACAACAGTCGTACAACAGTCAGCGATAAAAATGCAGAAAAGGACAAATGTCTGTAGAATTTATGCATGTAAAGACTCAGAAAACGACATCGCTCTCATCCACACGAACCTAAACCATAAGCTTGATCCTCATAAGAATGGTCCACACCACTTGAGATGGAAACATTTGCACCCCAACGGGAAGAACAAGAACAACTGCAGCAAAAGGAACAAGAAGTAGGAAGCAGGATGTTAGCGGAACCAAAACGTATATCACCACCACTAGCTGAACCGGCACGTGAAGATTTAACTATACCTCCAAAGGCAAAACTTACCAGTGTCAAACCGCCAGCACCCAAACCGACAGAACAACTAGAATGGCTAAATTATCACGAATAAATGAAGAAGCAGCTGGAAAACAAAGAGGTGTATCACTCCTACGAACCTAACCTTTTGCACACACACAGGAAGAATATGCCGAAATTCCAAGAGAGCAAAAGGAAGCGAACAGGCTGTTGGCGGAACAAGAAATGCAAATGTGAGCAAGAGCAACATGAACCTTTTGCACCCACACAGGACTTACAACTACATCCATACTAGATAAATAAGAAAGGCGCGCAACTTTGCACCAACAAAGACTTATAGCACCCACATTAGAACAACCTTGGTCACGAGTAAAAACATATGACGAAGTAAGGAATGATTTCAAAAAATGTTGATAGTGGCCATATATTCACTATGGTGGATTGTGTGATTCCCATGACCTTGCAGATCGGCTGGAAACACTCGTAGCTTCTGTTCTAGTGGGCAAAAAACATCAAAAGTCATTATTAACGCCGCATCGATTTGTTAGCAGTTGCATATGAATAACATCATGGACTCGCGCATTGGTGCATAAACTAACTTACTGAAGACATAGTTGATATATTCGACAATCAATGCGTACAACACCGGCAATGAGTACTTGTGTAGTTCCTGTTTTACGCGAAATCAATTCTGCGAATCAACGTGTTATTGTAAATACAAACCCGAATTCTACACCATTGATTACGATCTCATCAAACAAACCAGAATTTGACGTGACGTTTTCTACAGCAGTCACGGCAGGAGAATCCCTCACTCTCGAGATCGCAGTAGTATAGCGATAGTTGAACTTTCAGTTTGTGGGTACGGCATGGAGTCAACGAGTGATGAAAATTTCGTTGGAGACCGGTAAAGACTCCATTATTTTCATACACGAGAATAAGCCTACACTCAGTTCTGTCTGCCCGATTTAGTCTGCACCTTGTGCGGCTGACATCACATGGTCTTCAATAAGAAAAATCATAGCTTGGCCCGAAGATGTCGGACATTTCCTCAAATCAACAAATTATTCGCCATGAACCTATAGTTCCGGATATCAAATCTCGCCAGACATTATCAGGATTGCGTCAGTGACTCAGACTAGTCCCCGTTTGGCGCATTATGGGTCTTTGCGAGCAGACCTTGACAACAAAACTATTTACTAGAGATCAACCTGACTTTTGAATATACTGACGGTACGTTTATGACAATGAGTGACTCGTATACCACTATAAGCTTCATTTATCATTTATACTTCCATCGACATCATCAATGCCTGCCTCTTTAAGTAAAATTGTCAAAGAAGTTGCTCAGGAACATATCGCAAATGGGATTCTGCAATCGGAAGC
>JAECUM010076908.1:0-19633 GCA_016617855.1 Megalonaias nervosa
AAAAAAAAAAAAAAAAAAAAAAAAAGGAACGGCACGGATGGGTATTCAAGGAGAGGTTGGGATTAAAAAGATTGTACATTACTAATCCTAAATGGAATACTTTCAGAAAATTGTTAATCGGTCTAGACGCATGGGTGCAGAAATTACCAAATCATACTGGGATCCTTTTAAGAGAAAATATAAAACATTCTTTCAAAGAATCTATGAGTTTGAGTGTAAACAACGACCTCAATCTGATATATTTCCTGAGGAAGAAGAATATTATTCCTCAGCAGAAGAGAAACTACCCAAACATGTACCTACCCAAAAGGAAGAAACAAGTATATCACTTTTGGCGAAAATTACAGAAGAATAAGCCAAATTTGACAAAGAAAACAAGCAAAATGTGGATGGAGCAACAACCTAAACCCGAATTTCGCACAAAATAAAGAACAATCCGATTGGATAGACGAACCAATAAAAGACAGAACTAGCAATATCCAAAACAAGGAAAAGGCATCGGTAGACTGTGTGACTCTCATGATCTAGCTGATCAATTGAAAACACTTGTGGGATTAGTTTGTGAGGGCAACAATGCATCCGAACTCACTAATGAGGCCATATCGATCTGTCAGCGGTTGCTTATCAATGACATCATCGATAGAAAAACATATCCCGCGTTGATGCATGGACTTGCTTACAACATAAATGACATATAATACGACACGGATGATGAGTCCTGAGACGATTGAGAAGCTTGTGTGTTACGCGAAATCTATGCTACGATGCAATAGTTTGTTGTAAATATAATCCAAAATTTACCTCTATGATCACACCTGTTACTGCATGTGAATTCTTAACACACGAACTTGCATTATCCTCGTTACAGTTATCTAACATCCGATTACAACCGTTTGATCCTCATTTGTGTTTTCAACAGTCACTGAGCAACCTGGAACACTGTTCAACTTCCCACGGGAAGATCAATGAAGAAATTCCACGAAGAATCACATTGTTTCCTGGCAAAGACTGTATAACTTCTATTCGTGAACATGAAATTCAAGTGAGTGTTGTAAATGCGATAGAACATTTATCGATTTATCTAATTAAAAAGTCCGTCGATAATTTGTTTTAATGTCTGTATTATACCAAAATCAGAAACTGAGCTCGCTTCGATCCTTGCTATTATTATTTATTATTTCATTTACTTCGATGTCTATTTCTGGTGTTTTTGCAATCACATGTTTGCGGACAGGCCGTATTTTCAGCCAATATCTGTCGACGCGAGCGATAATATTCATGAATCGGACGGTAAAGCTGATTACGTGATCTGCCTCAGATGTCACATCTAAGGCATGCTTGATCACCCGTACCAACACGATCCGCGAGAAAATTTGATTTACATTATTCATGGCGGCATTTTCTGCCACATAGTTCATATTTTCCAATTCATAAACGATCACAGTTATTGCTTCCAAATGCCATTACAATTTTTATATATGTAAAAGCTTGTCTAACTGGGCGTAAAAACAATAGATTTTATCTCGTTATCAGCCTCCAGTGGTATTTTATACAAAACCACGTGTAGTTCACAAATAGTAACATGAAATTGTGAATTAGCCGTTTTCAAATAATTGATTGTGCCTATAACAAGGTTCTCGTCGTGAAAATTCCGTGCGGAATTAGTCAAATTATTTTTGATAAAAAGAGTCCGCGAAAATAACATCGGTGACCCATGACTGATAATTGCACCAACTCAGTTATCATCACCAGATGCTGTACGTGTGTATCCAATAACGGCAAACGTATTGTAAATTTCCTCAACAGGTTTTATTTGCTAGTTTCTGATAATAGTTGTTGCGAATATCATCAAGTGCTCGCTCTGCTGTACTTTTGAATCGTAGTATGTCAATTTCTAAAACATATGCTGTTGATTAGTGAATGTAGATGTAATTGTTATATAAATACCCTAAACACTTATGTAATTCATCGGATCTTGGAGATCTTCAACACTGATAGAATATTCACTCGATATCTTACGTTCAAGTTATTGTGTGCAGTCCACATCAGTTGCAACTGTTCCAATACAATCCCGAATGAACCCCTATCATGCCAAACAACATACTAGAGGGTTCAGAGGTTATTTAAAGTCAATACGTACTCAACGATTTTAAGCGTGCTAACGGTTTTGTAACTGATATCGACCTTAACATCATCAGACTGACTTTGATTTTCATATTTTACTGAACTTGAACTCGAACGTATCCTCGATTATTAAAGCAACCTTTCTCTTGTGGTTAGGCAATGTTGTGTTTGATAGCATAGCGTTGTTACCGACTGCTTTATTGGCTGTGTTAATAAAGTAAATGAAAAACCTCGTATTCAAAGTTAAGTGGCTTTTTGAAAGATAGGTGAGTATATCTTCTATGTGCAAAGTAAATATCGAAAAAAACGCCATTTTGAATTATTCTTTCATGATATGAAGTATATCAACACATCAACCCATGTAATGGTAAGCATACATAGTTAAAATAGTAATGTTCGGTCTACCGAATATTTACAAGCGTGATCGTCTGGGATATTTTCTCGATATTAGTAATACCAGCTTTCATTCGTACTGGTACAGATAGAAGCTCATATTAATTTTGCTTTGAGTTTAATTCACTCATATCGTTAAGACATTGCTGAATTAAATAAATAAAAGATTATTTCTCTTCGAGTTCATGCACGCAAAATAAAACTGTTCTGATCATTGTCTGTACCGGTACAAACTGGTTATTTTTTATCACAGTATATCACTTACAAAACTCCAATATCGATCAAACCGATCATTGTTTCTGCTGCATATTATAATCATACCGTATACAGCCTCAAAGACGTGTCCACAGTCTTAAAGATGTGTCTGCAGTAGTGTCTTAGGCATTTTGCCAGTTACAGATTGATTTATTTTATAGTCCATTGCGTTTATCGTGCATGACTCTGACCATGTTTTGGCCACTTCATTTTTGTGGATTATTAAATCAACGGATTGTGCATAGTATGAGGTTTTTATGATAACATTGAGAAAATGTCATGGGGGACAGAAGGCACTGAAAAAATGCAAAACACGTATTATCAGTCTTCTGAAAGAGTAGAAACTGCTGATTCCAGAACATCATAGAAGATACAATAACAACAAATAGCGTGGTTCATTAACGTAACGAAGGGGAAGCATTTTCAGTCGCTGGAACTTATTTATAAGGCTCGCTATATTTTAATTTTTAGGAAAATATCTAATTAGAATATTCACAGACTAATAGCACGTAGGCCTGAAAACAGAGTGGATTACTCATAAATTAGGACTTGTCATTTGAACTTGACGACTAATACTTTTGACAAACGTGCGAAATGGAAAGTAACTTCATTTAAATGTTTTTTTACTTGATGGATATTTTTGTTCTTCCAATAAAATAGTTCATCTCTTTGAAGTGAATAATGTTAGGATTTACTTTCATTTTTCATGACTGACAATGTATTCACGTCAATTTTGTTCTTAGCAGAAGAATCTTGTTTTTTCCCATATATTTAAGTGTAAATATATATTACATGTAGCCATGAATCTACGTCTGAACATAAAACGAATTCATACCTCTGTATCTCTCCGGCGCGTTCTCTCTATATCTCGCTTCAATCTTATTAACGTTAGATCTTCACTGTCGGACGCGAAGATATGACGGCGATCGATTAAGGGTCATATGCTGGTGACCATTGAATTAGTCAATGGAAAGGCATCTTCAAAAAGTCTGAAAGTGAATAAGATCCTTCGGCATACATAGATGCTCTTCAGCCATATTGCTCAGTCTCTCAAAAGCGACGATATAAGATTTCATCTGATTGGCTGATAAAATTAGCGATTATGGTAAAAACATCAATCACCAGAACATGACCACTAAGCGGTTGCTGTCAGATATTCATGTACATGAGTGGATATCTAATTTTAATCAGGATGTATCTTAATCTATATATTGTACCAATGATATACCACGAGACGTAAAAATGTTTTATGAACAATTTAAATAGCGAGTCGTATACCAAAAGAAATATGGCGTACATGCTATACACATATTATATTTGTATCACATTCAAATACACACACTAGGATTTCCAACGGAGTTAAATTTGATCACATGAAACTGTATATTGAAGAAGTGAGTTATTCTGTTCACAGTAATGCTTGCTATGTCCGCCACAAAATGGAGTTCTGTATCTATTGCGTCCATTCACAATCCTCACTGCAAATTGACAAGTTGCTTCTTTTATTTTTGAGAGCATCTATTTTCATTCATATTGATTAAATAAATACAAGACATAGTAGTAAACATGAGATATATATTTTATTGAATCAAGGAGAACACTACAAACACAGTGTGGTTAGCTTCTGGAACACTAAACGCTCAGCCATTCAGTCCCCAGCGAGTATATTAAATGTAGACTAAGCTAAATGTCGAGCCAATAAGAGTTAATTCAAAGATATGAAATTATAAACAGCTGATGATGGGGGAGAGAGAGAGAGAGAGAGAGAGAGAGAGAGAGAGAGAGAGAGAGAGAGAGAGAGAGAGAGAGAGAGAGAGAGAGAGAGAGAGAGAGAGAGAGAGAGAGAGAGAGAGAGAGAGAGAGAGAGAGAGAGAGAGACAGAGACAGACAGAGACAGAGACAGAGAGAGAGGAAGTCGGATATTTTGATATTTATAAATAATCAGTAGTATATGGGGTCGCTTGGCGACAAGGGGACTTTAACGTTAAAATACCCCCATGGGTCACTTTGGCGACAATGGGAATTTAACATGGGAATTTAATGAGTCGCTTTAGCGACAAAAGGTTGGGTCTGTATAGCTACAAGGGAAATGGCACAGGTGGGGTGACGTCACGGTATTGGAGATTGGTAACAATGTTGCAAGTGGCTGACCTGAACACGCGCGGCTACTTAGGTAGGGACAAATACAATAGAGACATAGACATATATAAACACAACCATAGATTGATGAACATCAATCTATCATGCCTAAATTATACAATCTACTAAAAACCTTTTTAGGCAAGAAAGAGTAAATCTTTTCAAGGTAATTGATTGATCCATTATATATAAATTATACAACAACTACAATTTTTTTAGGCAAGAAAGAATAAATCTTTTCGAGGTATATGAAGTGGCCCTGAAAAGGGACTTTGGGTTCTTCTTCTATGTTCTCCATTTCTTCTACCATGTTCTCACTTTCTCTATAATTCCTTTCTTCTTCTTCTTTTCCTTCTCTGGCATCCAGTCAGGATGTCCCATAGCTCTATATTTGTCCTGTACCTTAATCCAGTTATTGTTCAGTCTCTCAGATTCCTCTTTCTTCTTTTTCTTTTCTTTGTCCTTTCTCTCTTTTGTCCATGTCTCTTTAATCTTCTTCATTTCTTCTTGCAATACCTTTTTCATCATGTCTTCCGCTTTCTTTAACTGGTCTAAACCCCATTTGACAAAAGACCACTCTGTCAAATTAAATATCTCTTGCAAAAAGCACCTCACTTCGATGACAACATCATGGCTTTGCTTCAAGGTGTCCACTCTCACATATTTAGTATGGATGAAGCCTCTTAACTTCTCTACTTCCTCCTCTATCATGCCTTGCAACAGATCCCTGGCTATTTCAGGCTGATGGCAAAGTCTAGACTGCCTGGGAACCTCCATTCCTGTTGAAGTCTTTCCACCACATTGGCTCCATCCACCATCCAGTACCAACTGTGTTTCAACTCGTTAAACACGTTCATTTTGAAAGGTGTTGACTATTTAACGCGGGTAGCCAGACTGACGAGAGCTCCGCTTTATATCCGTGGAGCACGGACGTGAAGGAAAACATCCCTTACACTCACTTCACATATTATCTACTATCCAAACAAACGTACGCGAACGCACATAAACACACCATATACTATCCACACAGACGGGAAGAGAAAAAAAAAACACACCATAACCACTATCCACACGGACGCGAATGCATAAAACACACCATACTTACTATCCACACAAACGTACGCGAATGCATATAACACACACTATACTATCCACACAGACGGGAAAAGAAGAGAAACACACCATACATACTATCCACATAAACGTACGCGAATGCGTAAAACACACCATACTAACTATCCACACAAACGGGAAGAGAAGAAAAAAACACACCATATCTACTATCCACACAAACGTACAGGAACGCATAAAACACACCATACCTACTATGCACACAATCGAACGCGAATGCATATAACACACACTATACTATCCACACAGACGGGAAGAGAAGAAAAACACACCATACTTACTATCCACACAAACGTACAGGAACGCACAAAACACACCATACTATCTACACAGACGGGAAGAGAAGAGAAACGCACCATACCTTCTGTCCACACAAACGTACGCGAACGCAAAACACACACACACTCACACACACACACACACACACACACACACACACACACACACACACACACACACACACTGTTTAATGCCTGCATGGCAGACTGTTAAATGTTCCTAGGGGAGGGAATAAGAGCGACCTCTAATGCACTTAATGAGTGCTTCTAAATGGGCCGTCAGGCAGCGAGACGGTAATTGGAGTGTCCCATGCTTGCCTGATTGTTTGGCTTATGAGTGAGAGTAGACCCATCACACGCTCATATTTCAGTCCTTCATCATTCATTCAGTGTTCTGAGTGGGATTTGAGGCACGCACTCATGTATGGCTATATGGGCTTTATGCGTGCACTGCACGCTGTTAAATAAATATCTGGTCGTGGGAAAGGCGGAAACAGGCCGGAAGGAAGGAGATAGACGTCACCAGAAGGCGCCCGAGACTTCATGGTTGTTGGTTCGAAATTGGTCTTGCACGAATTTTGAATGCTCAGTACGATTAAGCCTAAAGAAGTTGAATTTTGAAATATATTCTGTGCTGTTTTGATATTTTTGTTGGTACCTCTGATGACAGCCTGAGGTATGTTTGTTTATATTTTGTCACCTTGTGTGACTGGCCCTGATGGTCCTGGGCTTAGACCACCTTATATACTCTGTTGGTTTGGGGTCCTATGTAACCTACCTTGCTCTTTAGAGGGCTTAACGGTCTGGGGTTGTTGTGGTACTGGTTGCCGTATCTATACGTAAATAGTTTTATGTTTGCCACCTTGTGCGGCGGGGCCTGATGGTCATTGGGTTTTGACCACTTTATATGATACTATTTGGGGTCATACATTAGTTCATATAGCTGGTTTACGTTGCCAGGTATTGTGGCAGGCCCTGATGGTCCTGATTTTCGGACCACCTCATAGCGTCTAGGTTTTAAGGGACATACTTAGTTTATTATGGCTGTCTTCTTTGGTAGTGCGATTCTGAGACGGTGTTAATTAATGGAGAGGTTGTTGTTAACAAGGGTTGATTTTGAGAGAACATTTAGTATTGGTAAGTAGAGAGAGAAGATAAAAATCTTTTTTTAAAGGAGAGATTGTGCACAGGAGTATTGTTTTTGCAGCTGTTTGAGTGGGGTAATTGTTCTGCAGGTGATTTGTTAGGTTTATCGGTTTACTTTGTTTTACTTCATTTTAGGATTTTATTAGGTTTGCTTTTATTGAGGATTAGTTTTATATTTGTTATTAATTCTAAATTTTTCCATGAGATTTGAGATGAGTCAAGGGCTCCAGCCCGCGCATAGGCTGGTACATACCCCTAAGTGGGTTGTAAACCGAAGCCCCCATCCCATCTCACATCCCTTGGTTTGGTTAATTAGGATGCGGTTTTTTGTTGGATGTATTTTCTAACTCCTATTTAGAGTTAGGCAGTTGATTTGGTACTGTATGTTTTACTTTGATGGCGCCCTATTATATTTTGCCTTTTAGTCCAGGTTCGTTTAAGAAATTAATGATGTTTTTATACGTTAGAGTGGTATTGGGGTGGTTTTTTCCTATTAGTTCTGGATAGGTTGTTGGGGATCCAATTGCTTTTTGGGCTATTTGCAGTTTGTTTGTGGCTTGTTGATATTGAGGGCAGTTATTAAAGACATGTTGGAGATCCTCTATGGTATGGCAGTGATAGCAGTTAATGGTTGTGGGTTTAGGACCCAAGTGTCTTCCAAAACTGCTTGCAAGTTTTGTTTTGGCCAATAATATCCGGTTTATGGTTCTTTGGTCTGAGCTGTTTATATTTGGTGGTTTTATGGATCTGTTGACTTCATTTAGGGTGGGAAATAGTTTTCTACCTTTTGGTGTGATATTCCATGTCTCCTGCCATATTTTGTTAATGTAATTTTCAGCATTATTTAAGATTTCATTTGTGCTGTATTTGAGTGTGGTAGGGATTGAATCTCTTAATTTACTTTTTGCGACTCGATCTGCTTGTTCATTGCCAAGGATTCCTATGTGAGACGGTATCCACATACATTCTACTATTTGTTCTCTGGTGGATAGTTCTTTTAGTAGGTGATAAGCCTCGGCAAGGAAGTTTTCTCTTGTGTTAGTGTTTTAATTTTAATTGATGTGATTACACTAAGTGAGTCGCTTATTATAACTGATTTTGGGGTGTTATTCTTTTTGATCCATTTTAGTGATTCGATAATTGCCCAGAATTCTGTTGTATATATGGAGCAGTGATCTGGTAATCTGGTTCCCATTTGTATGTTGTACTCTGCGATAACTCTCGCTGCTGTTGTTCTGGGTGGGTCCGGTGTTTTTGATGCGTCAGTATATATTTTTACGAAATCAGAGTAGGTGTCTTGTATATTACTTGCAATGATGGTTTTTAGTTTGAGCTCTTGTTCCGATTTGTTACCAGGTTCGGTGGCTTTGGTGTTAATCCTCAGTTTTGGGTTGGTCCAGGGGGCTTGGTCGGGAGGTTTAGTGTATTCCTCCTATTGGTCCAAAATTGACAAATGTTTCTTAAGTTCATGAATTTGTTTTCCTCCAGGAGTGTTTGGAACGAGTTTGCGACTAAAAGTTACGTTGCATTTTCTGATGGCCCTCTTAGTGGGATGCGAGTTGGGATGGCTGGATAATCGAATTGAGCATTTGAGGAGCATTTCTTGCCTCCTTCATGGTAATGGTAATTCTCCAGTGACTATGTATAGTTCATCCAATGATGTGGAGGGTTGCGTGCCGGTGTAGATCAGCAGTGCCTTTCTTTGGATGGTATCCAATTTGTTTAGGTGAGCTGGAATAGCCGAGTTATATACTTGACAACCGTACTCTAGTTTCGATTTTATGAGAGCATTATAAATAGTTGTCAGGGTTTCTTGGTTGGATCCCCATGTGGTGCCTTTAAGGTTTCTTAGGAGGTTGATGTCTTTGGTGCAATTTTTAATTAATTGTTCAATGTTATTTTTCCAACTGAGGTGTTGATCAAAGAACATGCCTAGGAACTTGACTACTTTAACATATTTGATTATTTGATTTTGAATATAAAGTTTCGGGTAATAAAGTTGTCCATTTCTTTTAGGTGTGAAAATTATCGCTACTGTTTTTTCCTGCGATATCTTAAACCCCCATTTGTCTGCCCATCTCCCTATATTGTCAAGGCTTTGCTGGATTTCTGAGGTAACTTGATTGCTAGCGGGGTTACCGGCTCTCCATATTCTGCTATCATCAGCAAATTGGGAGATTTGTACTTTTGCTGAGGTGAGGTTGCAGTCCAGGTCATTAATCATTAAGTTGAAGAGTGTGGGGCTGAGTACGCTCGCTTGTGGTGTTCCGTTTTCTAAGGTGTACTCATCTGAAGGGAGTTTCCAACTTTAGTAATGATTTTTCGCCCTGAGAGGATGTTCTCAATCCAGTTGAACATGTGGCCAGTAATGCCGAAGCTGTTGAGTTTTGCAATCAGTCCTTTGGTCCAGACAAGATCAAAAGCTTTTTCAAGATCCAGGAAGACAGCTATAAGGTTTCTATCTGTTTTCCTTTTAGAGCTGAATGCAAGTTTAATGTCTGCTTCGAGTCTGAGTAATTGGTCAGTGGTGGACCGCTTGTTGCGAAAGCCGCATTGGTTTTCCGATAGCAGATTATTGCTTTCTAGGCGGTGTTTTAATCGGTTGGCCAGGGTGGTTTCCATAATTTTACATAAGCTGTTGGTGAGGGAGATGAGTCTATGTGAGCTTAATTCATTAGGGTCTTTTCCAGTTTTAGGGATAGATATGACAATGGCTTGCTTCCAGCTGGCAGGTAGCTGACCGGTGTTCCAGATTTTGTTTAACAATTTGATGATAGTTTTTGTGATGTTGACCGGTAGATTTTTGTAAATAATATAGGCAATGTCATCTTTTCCTGGGGATGTTTCTTTTTTAGATCCTAGTGCTATTTCCCACTCGAATAGGGTTATTTCGCTATTTAGCTCAGATTCTTTTATTTCTTTGTCTTTAAATAAATGTTTTAGAGTGTTTTCTATTTTTCTCTTATGTTCTTGAAATTTTTGAGTGTGATTCGAATTGCTGCTCATTTTAGAGTAGTGATTGGCGAGCAGGTTTGCTTTATCTGTATTCCTATATGCACCTCTGACTTTAGGGGTTATGTTTATTGTTTTTTCCTGGAGAAGTTTTATTTTGTCCCACACTTGTTTAGAATTTGTTTTAATATTTAAATGGGAACAAAAGTGTTGCCATGATTTTTCTTTGGCTAATTTAATGACTTGCTTAAGGCTTTTCCCTTTGATTTTGTATTCTTGGAAATCTAGTGAGTTTTTAGTATGTTTAAATTTATTGAGAGCTTTTTTCTTTTCCTTATGTGCTCTTTAACGGTCATCATTCCCCCAAGGTATCGTTTGTTTGGTTTGGGACTGTTTGCTTTTTGGTATATTCAAGATGGCTGCCTCTTGTATGGTTTTAATGATATTGTTGTTGAAAGTATTTATGTTCGGGTGTTCTAACTCACTAGTGTTTAATTTGGATAGATTATTTTTAAAATTTTTCCAAGCGGCTTTACTGTATTTCCATCTTGGTGGGACCTCAATGGGGTTATGTTGTACAGTCATCTGGAGGGAGATAATGATGGGGAAGTGATCGCTACCTAATGTGCTGTCTTGGTTTACCCGCCAGTTAGTTAGCTGTGCAAGTTTGGGTGTACAAATTGCTAGGTCGATCGCTGAGAGGGTGCCATCCTCAGGGTCCAGTCTAGTTTTGGAGCCATCGTTGAGGATGACTAGGTTGGATTCAGCTGTCCAAGCTTCTACCAACCTGCCTCTGTTATCCATTTTATCTCCTCCCCAGAGTTCGCTATGTGCATTTAAATCCCCACAGACTATGAGGTTTTCTGTTGATGGTTGTGAGATTTGCCAGTAGGTGTTCAAGTTGATTGGGTTGACACTGCCTGGGTCATAGATGTTGAAAATGTTTATGGTGATGGGTCCTAAGTTGACTAGGACTGTCAGAATTTCGAACGTTTCACTGACGCCTATTGGTGCTGGAACTGTTACCATCTCAGTGTTAGGGAGAGTGTTCACAATGAAAATTGTTAACACTCCCCCTTTTTCCCATTGGCTCGATTTTTGAAAATGCCTGGGAAATATCCTGAGAGTTTTTGTACGTAGTTGGAATTGTCTGATATGTGGGTTTCTTGAAGGCAGATTATATCTGGTTTTCGCTCTGTTTGGTTTAATTTGTGTTTTAATTCCAACAATTTGCTGTTTAGTCCCCTGCAGTTCCATTGCCAGATGATTATGTTTTTTGGAGTTGTGCTATCCATTTGTGTTGTGGAGTTTAATAACTTGATAGGCGATTTTGTTGTAGCTCAGGTTATTGTTTGTTGGCCGGTATTAGTTTGTGATGTCGCTGCTGTTTGTTGTTCCTTATTTTGTTTTGCTAAATCTTGGTTTGGTTGAGTTGTATTTATTGTTGGGTTCGTCTGGCTAGTTTTAGTGGGGTTTTGATAGTTAGTGCGTGAGGGGTGGTCGGTTTTCTGATTATTTTTAGGCTTAGGGGGTTTGTTTTGTGTTGAGTGGCTTGGTCGCTTTTTTGCTTTGATTATTTCTAAGTTGGTCTTAGATATGACTTCTTTATATGAAATTAGTTGTGTGTTCATGAGTTCTATTGCTTTCTGTTCCTTTATGGTGTGTAGACATTCTTCTGCCCTGGGGTGGTGTTGTCCCCGGCAGTTGGTACATTTGATTGTGGTTCTCTTGCATGTGCCTCGATGTTGGCTCCCGCAGCTGGGGCACCTATGGGGGTGTCGACATTGGCGAGCGTAATGCCTGCAGTGTTGACATTTGGCACAGAACCGTGGTTTGTTTATAAACGGTTCGAGCTTGTGTAGTACCCCCGATGGGCCTAGTTTGACTAGGGGAGGGAGTGGTGCGTTAGCTTCCAATACAATCTTTGTTGTGTTATGGTTCTTATTATCCCTTAATCGATAAATTTTTGTGACTTCGGTGCCATGAGTTTTTAGTTTGTTTTCCAGGGTGTTGTTGTTCATATCTTTATTGTGCCCTCTTAATGTTAATACCGCTTTGAACTTAGTTATTGGCGGTATATTGGGGGGTACCTGCTTTGCTTGGTTTTGGTTGTCAGATGTGGTTTTGGATTTTTGCGAGTTTATTGTATTTTGGATTTTACTATACCTGGTTGCCTTAACTTTGATGTGTCCTATGGATTCTATTTGTAAGAATTTTGCTACCTGATTTATGGTACCACAATGGACTATTAAGTACTCCGTGCGAGGCCGAATTAGTTTGCATTGCCCTTGATATACTTTGTTTAGGGCTCCTTCAATACTGGTGGTACTTAAATTAAGCAGCCGACTACTATGGCTGTTTATAAAGATAGTGTGGTCAAGGGAGTGGAATTTGTATTTTGGTTTTGTCAGGTTAGTGTTTGTTTTTCCCTTGTTTGGGCGTTGCTGTTATGTGTTTGTTTTATTTCCACTGGGTTTGTAGAATTTGTTTGATCTGGTAGATTTTGGGGAGTTTCTATAGTTACCATGGGTTGTTTCCCCTTGCCTTTGTAGTTGTTTACTTTCCGAATGGTTGTGGGGGTGGCGGTGGTTATTTTGGCGGTTTGTTCTTTAGATTTTGTGTCGTTATTTGATGTTCCTCATTGGGCCAGGTATTTGACTGTGGTGGAATTGATCCTTGTTTGTTACAGGTTGATTGGTTTTAGTTTATTTTAGTGAAGAGGGAGGTTTGTTAGGTTTAGGGAGGGGGTATTTTTATGTTTGTTATTTGTTTGCCCGCCCGATGTTATTCCTGAGGGCCCAGGTATTTGGCTGTTGTGTATTGTTACTTTTTGGTTATTCCTTATTTCCCCTAGTAGATTTGTATTAATAGGGTTTCCGGTAGCTGAGCTGTATTTTCCCTTGATTGGGGGTTGTGGTAGTTGTATTTTGGGTTTTTTTGTTATTTTTGGACGCTTCTGTTGTTTCAGGTTGGGTGGAGGGAGAGACTAAAGCGTCTGCATATGACATTTGGCTCATGTTAGGCGCATTTGCTGGGAGTATTATGTTGCTAGCTGCAGAATGCGCGTTTGGTGGGGGTGGGTGGAAAACACATCCGATCGGTAGTTTCTTCTAGGGGTATGCCTCTAGTTGTGAGAAGTGTGGTGGGGGCAAAGTTATCCGGGTGGTCGCATTTTCTTCTGGTAGAGTGGGTATGGTATCATCCAGATCCCCCTCAAATTCGGTGGTCTTGTTAGGGTCTTTAAAGCTTATTTAGGAGCATGGAATGTTTGTTTTTGTTCTGCTAATGGTAAATTTGTTGGCGTACTGGCTGAACATTTTAGTAATGTGGGGGTTATTGGTTTAATTCCTAAGTTTGCGCTAAGATCTTATTGTCCTGTTACTAACAGGGAAGTGGTAGCGTTGGTAACGGGATTTGCAGTTTGATTTTTTGGGGTCATTTGGCTAAGTCTGTTGATTTTCTGGATAAATTTTTCCTGTTGTTTACTGCCAATTTGTTTGCGTTCCAATTCTGAGACATTTTGGGGTGAAGTTATTGTATTTTAGATTTAAATGTAGTTTCTAACTGGTTTGTGAAGTAGAGTAGTTATACTTATTGTTTTATGAGAAGAGGGATTGGGGTAGTGGTAATTATATGAGTTAGTAATTAGAGAGGAAGAAATTCTCTCCTATGACAGGAAATCTAGTAAGAGGTTTTCAGGTACACAAAAACTTGCTAGGATCCTGTCCAGGTGTGCACTAATGTGTTACCTAGTACCTGTTTTAAGTCGAGAATTTTGTTAATATTTAGTTGTTAGATGGAAATTAGATAATTTGGCGCAGTTGGTTTTTCCTTTGACTGTGAATCTCGCAGACTTTCCAGTGCTAGATAATCTGTAAGGACACAGTCCAGGTGTACTCTAGTATGTGACCTAAAACCTGTTTACAGAAAAATGGCGCCAATTGTTATAAGACAAAGGAAAGACAAAGGAAAGTTATAGTTTGGTTAGAAAGGCAGAATTGTATAGTAATTAAGCTAAAGAGTAACTTATAAACAGCACATAATAAGTTGCCCTCAGGCTATTGAATCTTTTGTTACAAAATAAGCTTTTTTTTTGTTTTTTTGTTAGAAGCGTGGTTTACTGGGCGGGCTGCTAGGCTATGGGTCCTTCTTATGTTGCAGGTTTTCTTTTGTCCTGTTGTGTTGTTTCTCCGGCGGTCTGCTTTGTACTTTAGCGGTTTTCCCTTAGGCGAAAAGGTGGAGGATTTGGTGGTAAGGCTGCTCCATCATACAACAACACGACCTATGTGTGTCGGAAGCCGTGTTCAGAATGAAAATGTATCTAGCCAGACTGACGAGCGCTCCTCCTTATATACTTGAAGCACGAACGTAAAAGAAAACATCCCCTGACACCAAAACCTACCATCCCATGGAACGCGCGGACCTAAAAGAAACACTCATGTTGACCTTTTACTTACAAACACAGACATATACTATCGGACAAGATAGATAAACAAAGAGTTGATTTTTACTGATAAAAGAAACGAAGTGCTTATAGACACACTTCTATTTTTTAAACATACAAACACAAATTTGTCTTGGCAACTGAATTAGTGTGTCTTTTCGAGAGTGTTGGGGTAGCCTTGAAAAGGGCTGTTGTGTTGACGGGGAGTGATAGCAATCATTTTACTGTCTAAGATTGCGTCCCCGTCTGGCGGCAGGCATTCGTACAGGATACAGTGTGCTTCTACGAAAAGAGAAGGAGAACTCCTTGGTGTCTACTCGACAGTTGACAAAACCTGTCTGGTTCCTGTTCCTGCTGCCGTTGTTGTTGATGTTCTCTCTGCTTCTGAAGTCTGTACTTCTCTGTCAATTCTTCTTATTCTTTCTTGATTTCCTCTCTGAAGACCTCTTCTACCAGGTCTTGGGCTATTGCTAACATCCTGACATTCTCTATCTCTTCAGGCTTCGGTATCAGGTTTAGCCTGACACGATGTAAATTCACGTAAGCTTCGTTCAGCTTGGCTAGTCTGGAAGGCATCTTCGTAGGTTGACGAGTCAACAGTGGATGGCCAGACTGGAGACCGACCCGCTTTATATGGTTCAAACGCGGACGCGATAGAAAACATCCCTACTGGTTTTTTCTTGGGTAGGAACGATATGATGGCTAACGTCATGGTGAGGGATAGAGAGAAAGTCAAAGAGCATATATTCACAGTGTTTTTGAAAACAAATGAGACACATTTTTTCAAAACACAACATTTTTTATTCAATACACATTTAACCACTAACAATTAATATCAAATAAATAAAACTATTTTTGACAAGGTTGACAACGTTGTAAAATCATGTGAGATTTCCACTGATGGAAGTCATGAGGCCACTGATGTACACTACGTTTCCTAGCTAAAGACAAAAGATAGCTATAATGGTCACAAAACCATCGATCTACTTTTTCATCGTTTCTAAAAGAGTCACGATCAAAATAAGTCACTAAATGTTCTAAAGAATATCCAAGACTGCTTTGATGAAGAAAATACACACAATATTGTCCACACACCGTGGAATCTGTGCTTTGTAATTTCACGTTATTGAATCGTGTCGTCTGGGCATTTCTTCTCATAAAGTCAATGATGTTGTCTTCCAAAGGGGGTAATCCATACGAATCAAAATAGTCTACACAACCCTCTTGAGGGAAGTAGACGGCGACCCAGTGGGTTCCTAGGAGATGACTGTCGTCCGTGTTGATAACATAAGCTTGATGGTCTTGAGGTTTGCGGTGAGGTAGTTCATCTTTAGCACACATTACAGGATTCCAAGAAGCAGTGTACGAACTGTTGTTCAAAAGGTAATAAAGTTCCCAGGTATCCATTTTTCTTGTTTTTTTTTCCACAGGTAATGATAAGTCATCAATTCAATTCTGACTTTTTGTTTGAAAATCTGTCAAGTAACCGTTTCTTTGTTTCGTCTCCACACTCTGGGCTTAGAGAGCTTCGATGCGATAGATCTCTAGAGTAGTCAATGGAGGGCCAGAATGATCAGGCAAGCCTTTATACCACTCATGCAACACTGCTTCTTCCGAGATGAGACCCCAAGCGTCGTCCAGATACTCGCCCAATTTTTCTTCTTGACTCATCATCATACATTTATCATGTTGAATTTGACTAGGATGATCGATTTAACATCCATAGCAATCTTTCTTGGTCAATTCCGTAATTTTATCCGCCAGGTGTTTGGCAAAACAGGACACTAAATGTTGTTTTTGTTCTGGCCATCTGGACGTGACCACTTCGTCCTCTTCGTCTTGGTCTTGGTCTTGGGGTTCTGATTTCACGGTATCCTCCCATTCCATTTCTATAGATTCTCTACCGTTCAAAGAGTGATAAGAATCTTCCATTGTTTCTAATAATCTAGAATGACTTCTCTCAAACTGTTGATTTCTATGGTATTATCGAATTCGGCATACAGGATGACGTTCACCGTCTCGGTGAGAGCTTTTGCAAACTGAAGTTCCACACGCAGTTGACCGGATTTTATAGGTTATAAATGTCCCTCGTCGCTGCCTTGGTCTGGAGTGAAATCAAAGGCCCACAAAGTGTCCTCCTACATAATCTTCGTACGAAATGCCGTGACTGGTGTTGGTTCCTAGTTGTCCTGTAGCTTCGTACAGGGTCTGGTACACAAGGTCTTGCCAGCGGTCGTTCTGCTCAACGTGTGACTGATGTCGTTTCCCGCTTTAGGTAACACTTCTACGCGACGCAAGTAAAGTCTGGCTTCTTGGAGGATGGTTTTGTACTCGTTGGCATGAGCCATCAAATTGAAAGCGACACTGCTGAGATTTAGTCTCATGCAAATATCCACTCCATTGAGCAAATACTTGTCTTGCAACCACATATCCAAATGCAAACGATCCATCAGTTCTAAACTACGTCCTTGCAGGATTTTCTTTCCACGGTCGTTAAAGCCCACATTGTGAGGATTGTCATCGGTTGTCAGGGCTGTGTCGCTAAACGTGTCCTTGCCTGCGGTGTCAGGTTTCCAAACCACGCAAGCATCCAGACGAGTGTTCTTGGCCTCTTTTCCGTACGTCAAGAGATTTTCTAGGTAGAGATTAGTAAGGGTAACTATCCATGCTACTGCTGACCAGTTTTTTATTCAAGTACAAATCCACTTCGCTGAACAAGGAATGCATGAAATTGTTGACGTGAGCTACTCTAGCATCGGCTCCCGTATTGGTGTTGTCCGTTTTGATCACTTTCAGCGTCAGATACAAGTAACTGCTATTCAGATCGATGTAATCTTCGGGCTGTCCTTTGATTTCAAACTTGATGGGAGCTGAATCCATCAAAGAGGAGACGTGATGAAATTCGACCCATTGGGATTCTTGCATCGTTATCATGGTGGGTGGCATGGCAAACAGATCCAGTTCCGACTTGGAACAGGCGCAAGACTCTCGGTGCGTCATTTTCTTTCTTTCTCTGATTTAATAATCAAAAACGTCTAAGTCTCGGACGGTTTTTCTTTTCTTAGTCTTTTTAGCTCTGAGAGTGTGAAGTACTCTGAAGGGGTGTTTTCTTTGTCTCTTTCTGTCTTGTCCTTGCTGTGGAGTCAGGGAAGCAGGAATGCCTGACTCGGCAACGTTCGTGGCATTTATAGGAGTTTCTCGTCGGCCCAAAATATCTTTGCCCGTTTGAAGCAAGACAGTTTTTCCTGCTCTCAAGAAAGCTTCTTTGGGAATTTTTTTGTCGATGATGACATTTTGGAGAAATTCTTTGCCTTGCGTCAACGCAGCATCTTTCAAGGCGTGCAATCCCCGTGTCACCATCGGTTTCAAAACGGGAGCAACCGAACGAAAGGCTTATTTTAGCATATCTCCGAAAACCATGTCCTCTCTGTAGAGCAACTCCTTCGTACACAGGATAAATGACTGACAATTGGTTAGAGTATTCGTTTTCGAAAATGGAGTTTCAATGTGACTTTCCTTTTAGTGAATGGAATATTTTGTCCCAAATCTCCTTTAATAGTTATGTTGACAGTGTCGAAATACGGCTTACTGACGAGTAAACAGTGAGGATGTACAAATTTGCAGTGAACGTGATAGGTGTTTCCACCTTCCTCGTCAGCGTTCCTGGCAGAATCCACTTTGAAAGGAATGACACGCAGTAACGGTACGGAGGTGTGTCCCACCACGTTGCACTCCACAACATCGGAGTACACAAAAGTTAAATTCAGTCCTTGGTTCATTTCTACAGGGGATCGAAAATGTTTCGCAAAATCCAAGTTGCCAGTAACGGCTGGTATTTCGTTTCCAATCTTGATCAACTTGAGGTCTCCACCCAAAATGTCATACAATTCAGGACAAAATGTAATGGCCAATACTTTTTCCTCTGAAAATTTCATCATTAGGCGACGAGCTATTTTGTGGTATTCGACGGTGACACTTTTTCTGGTTTTCTCCAAGGCTTTACTAAACACGGCATTGAACTTGTCAGCAATTGCGTTCACCAAATGTTGGATACTAAAATAATAGCCTAGGGAAATTTTCAATCGATAAGTGGTCCGTTTAGTGTTGAGGTCTTGTGTTTTCATAGAGACACCTACAGTGGTGCGTTCAACCAAGTTTTGTTGCACTTGCTCGTCATGAACTTCTACCGTAAAAGTGTTTTGATTTTCGACGATGTTTTTGATTTGTGTAGGGTGAATCATTTCTACCAAAGCAACTTCCCAATGGGGATTATGATCCAACTGAATGGCCTTGGGTGATTTGGCTGTGTAAGAGCATAAGGTGTTATTGGGAAATACCTCCATGGAACTGTCACTGGGTAACGTTAAGTAAAATTGGCTATTCATAATTCCAGAGTTCTAGTGTCCGAGGGGTCACTGGAGGTCAGAGGAATGTCTAAAAGAGGATTGTGGTTATAGTTAGGTTGACTGTTGGAAGGGGGACTAATGTTGGACGCAAGGCTTCCGTTGTTGTTCCCGTTACAGGAATATTTCAGGGACGGAATGGGAAGAAGGTAACCGATGCAACTGCTGAATAAAATGGTCCACAATTGTTTGTCTCCTTGTTGCAAACTCAAATTGGCAATGACAGCACCGATGACACAATACACCACAAAGATTTGGCAGAAAAAAAAAACAATTTGCGTTTTAGGCACACGTTCTCCACACCACACCCACAAGGGTTGCTTTTGTAGATCTTGCAGAGAAGAACTGGGCGAAGAAGTGGTTACTGC
>JAECUM010076913.1:0-14151 GCA_016617855.1 Megalonaias nervosa
GGGCGCCCGCAGCATAGGTCAAGGGGGTCATGAGACCCCCCATCATACTGCAAATATATATATATATATATATATATATATATATATATATATATATATATATATATATATATATATATATTATATGCATGCCTGACCATGCTTTAAATGTACTGTGGGTTAAAGTAGCGTAAATCCACTTTGCTAACCATGTGTTTCTGTGTGCACATGCAAATACTCACCAACGCAGCCTATACAGTAACTATGTGAAAACAGAAGACATCAACACCGTTGTGGAACAAGATACAGAAATCAATTAAATAATAACCAGGATTGAAGCGATTATAGTTGCTGATCACGTTTAAGTACAAATTATTATTGACAGAAGCTGTCATTATACATTGAGTCTGCTTTACACTTCACCATGCCGAATGTGATTTAACTAAAGTATTGTGCCTAAGAGCGTGGGATACGAATACAGAACAGTATACTTGAGTTTAGCGAACCCCTGAATTGACTGCCAGTTATGCAACAACTGTGAATCAACTGAAACAATCCGAGCAAGAACGTTTCATAAATATACCAAGAGGGGCAAGAAAAATATATCTACTTGTTTTATCAGGATCCACAGCCGAAACGGGTCGGTCTGTAAAAGAGCTTCTTGCAACAGTAACAGGCGGAAATTGCACGGATAATCGAGGATGAACAAAACCGCCTACGCATTGCAGCCACTATCTCTGCTAAAGTTGTTGCTTACGTTTGCCAACAAAACGTTCCCGCATTCAGGTTGTATAATCGCTTTTGTGATCTTCAAGATTACCGGTCGATTATCCAAAGAACATATAAATCAAACAGGGATGATGTAAAACATATATCAAATATTCGTTCTGGAACTATATCAAGTCTACAGCACGCGTATTCAAAGTTGACATTTATTACAATGTGGAATTAACTATGCCTGGAAATGTACCAAAAGATGGTTTTTACCACCGATAATATTACAGCCGTAGTTTCATAGTGGTACTTGTGTAATCTTGAACCATAACGTTCATCTTCATATTTCCCCTCGCAAGCTGTTCCGTGGGTTAAGTAGTCTCCCAACACCAAATTATGTTCCACGCTGACGGTGTTAAACATAAATAGTGATGACAACCGATGCTTTTGAATGGGTAACATGATCCACGTTGAATCCCGCAATCGATAATAAAGATCAGTCTTATAAGCAATATCTATGCGAACTTAAGTTTGTTAACATTGAATTTTAAGTGAAAACAACTGAGTGAAAACTTATCATCTATCACTATTTGGGTGAAAACTTGTTTCCGATGTACAAAATCATTTATCACTATTTGAGTGAAAATTTTGTCAGTGTTTATGTAAATCATTTTATTATTATTTGAGTGAAACCACTTTGAACAGCCATCAATCTATTTTTGCGGTTAATTTTGTTCAATATCTGTTCATTTTTCGTTTAAACTGCAATTCGTTCCAGTTAGGTACTGTACTATTTACATCAGCTATTTAACTCAGTGCTCATCATTGTGTTAAATATCCAAAATTTGGATATTTTGCGCACGAGTTTGGTATAGGGTTTTCTAACTTTAAATCATCAATAAATAAACATTTTATTTTCGTAACCATTCTTAGTGTCTTCGTTCGGATTGGACCCCAACCCAGTTCATCTTGTTACAATTGTGTCATCTCATCAACGAAACCTGAATTTTATTTAGTCCTCCCGACGCTAATCGAAGTGTAGCAATCCAAAACTCGGATTGCATTAGCGTCGTTGCATATATATTGCAGTCGGCTTAAATCTTCGATCGAGTTCATTTGGGGGATTCCCTGTGAACAACTCGTTCGTATTTCCGCCAGGGGTGGTCAAGAAGGTACTTGGAATGTTGTCAGAATTATCACGCACGCGATATTGAATCAATCAATGAAGTGATCCGACTGCGGTTTTCCTTATATTTAATGCCCGTTCGTTCTGTTCACGTGAGAACCCTCCTTTACCTGACATATTACGGATATGGCCTTGATGATCTTGTGCAGTGAATATTCACAGGCTCATCGAAGGTGTTAAAGAGTCGAAACAAGTTGCAAAACGAGTCGTTGATAGCATAAAAATGTTGCCACTGATCGGTTAATAATATAGAATTGCGAGCAGTTCATTCTATTCGAGAATGACTACAGCGATTATTACTAACTCGGACACCATTAGAAGGGGTTACACTTCCACTGAAAGGTACACTTTTATCACCAGAAACATTGTTAATCCCGGTTAATAAAAATATCAATGAAATCGCTCAACATCGTGCAGCCGATTCGACGATTGGAATCTGCTATTGGGAAAATGATTACGGATGACTCGCAGAACGTATCAAACGAAACAACAATGCAGAAACAATGGCTCAATTCAATGACGTTCAAGATTACCAATATCACCCGTACGATAAACCAGAAGAGCAAATAGAACTTCGGGCTCAGGTCATATGTTGGAAGTTTCTTCGTGTGAAACATTCTTTTTAGTCTAACGAAAGCTAGAACGCGGAAACAACAATGTTACATATAGCGACAATGACAAAATCGGATTCTTTAATAATGGCATTATGGGGTTGTTCTACAGCGCACGTTATCTCATCGATGTAACAGAGGTCGAAGTCTATTTGGACAAATGACATTTCCACTACGATATTACGACTTGCATGTTACATCGATGAGTATTCAGAATGCGTTGGACCGTCAGTGATGTTCATCAAAGGCACAAACAACCATAAAGCATCCTGATCATATTCCTATCTCTTTAGTCGTTTAACACAGGCCGCTTTCGTGGAATAACAACCTGCTTGTTTTGCCCGGCAGACCTGGTCCTGGCGTCGGCGCTACACTGTTTGGTGCCAACCTCCAGATTTACTTTTCTTTGAAAACAGCTTAACCAGCGCGTGATTTTCCTGCACGATCCCACTGTCACACATGTTTGGGTTTTGTAGAGGTGTTCGTAAACTTATTTTCGGGCAAAACACATAGTCACTTTAACTCGTAAGTTCCACAAGAAAATAATGCAATTTGGCAGGATGCTTATGTCGCTGAAAACGATAAAGTTGAGTTATCCAAACTTAAACTGTGGACGCCTACAGTGAGTCCCTCAGTAGCTATAGATGAACGTTTGAAATCATTCATAGAGTCTGGCTTAACATCTACGACCGCATTCCTCACAATAACCACAGGTTTGAAACAAACACCGTTTGAGTAGAATTCTCATCCCAAATAAGAGACCAATAAGCACGTGCTTATGGCATTTCAACGCCAGGAAAATATAAAGACCGAACTGGCAAGTTTGATGATATTTTCATCATTGGCAGTGAGTGAGGATCTCGATGAGGTTAAATGGTCACCAAGACCCCACCCAAAATATAATGCTTTACTTTCACCACAAGCAAGTCACACGTGTGTATCAATGGCTATTGTAATTCATGGGCTGATACCAAAATATTGACACAGGCTTACAAGTTTCCAAAACCAATTTTGCTGCGTTGTCCCCGACGTATTACTTTCCATCGAACATCTGGATTTGGTTAAGTAATCCAACTGTGGACATTGTTTCAATGTCCATGTTAGAGACCCCGGTAGCACTAAGTATATAGATGAATTGCTGTGATTCGTTCCGCCAGGCTCTGTTCTTGCAGGTCTTGAATGGCCCATTGAAGGATATTAACTCTACAGTATGTAACCAAATCAAACATTTTCTAGGCAACTCACTGAGGGATGATCTCGGAACCATGTTCCCCCTCACGCTGGAAGCCGGGATTGTTAATCTATATTCATCAACTTAGCCTGTGACTCGCTGGGTGGCATACATGTTAAAGCCACAACAGCTTCTGCATTTTAACTCGTATGGGTTTGCGTCGCCTCTTGAAATTTTGATTATTTAGCAAATGTAGCTGGCTCAGTGACAGTCGTCTACCACGGTTTTATTCAACGCAACCATAGAAAACTCGGTTGGACGGTCCAATGTGTGGGCATCTTGTTTTAAATGCACTGCATAGACTCACAAACCCCTAAATATTTGATATTATCAATTAGAAAGTACATTTAACAGTATAAAAAATCCCTATTGACATTTACAGACGCCTAACCACTCGACGAGGCGGCCCTGATATGGATCTGACCAGGTTTTCCACCAAAGCGGATTTGACCAGGTTTACCAGCCGCGCTGTTAGTACCGTCGACCCGACCGAGCTTGGGAGTTTCCAAGAAGAGCCCGGAAAATTAAAAACGTCGAACTAGGATATTCAAGACATTATTTTAAAGCTGCAAGGTTCCGTAGTGAAAACCCTCACTGAAATAAATGAGAACTGGATATTCAGATACGCCTGTTTTGTACTAGTTACGTCTACAAAGGCTACGTCAATGAAAGGCTGCCCATGTGCTGTCAGCCATACCCTCACGAATAGCCGTAGTAACAGCATGTTTTCAAGTTACAGGAATATTAATCAACGAAGCAGAGGCAAAATTGAGGACTTAGTAAATTTTCGTCTTGTTTTCCAGGGTACCGGGAATGTTTCTGATACGCCGAATCCATGCATCTTATCTTAAAGATGCGCAAGTCCGGAACATATTTTCGGAACTAACTGCGGAAGGGGTGTGATAACACTTTTAGAGAATGATAACCAAGGTGAGGGTATGCCAATATCATATACTATTGGTAAATTTGCAGACTCTTTTACATTTGCATTAACGGGGCCGGTTTGCCCCGGAGAAGAAAGTCAATTCGTAGGACGCAGCATCTATCTAGTCGGGTGCTTAACTGTCTTTGAAGTTTGTTTTTAAGTTTAGATTTATCATTACATATGACCGATGTGATGAGGTTGCGAAATTTGCTGACGGGGTGCGCGATCGGTGGACCGGTGAAGCCAATATCGATGGTGATTTTGTTCTACTTGCCCGTTGCATTCCCCATTAATGAGACTGCAACAACATAACTAATGATACTTCGTGATCATTAATATGAGAACTATGATAAACCGACAGAGTTGCCGAAGTAAGAAAATAATCCATGAGAAGCAACATTAAAATGAAATCAAGAAAATCGCGTTACTCGTGAAATACAACTCCGTGTGTGTTGAGCCTGTTGCCGAGCATCATGTAAATTTATCGTGATAAATCCATGAGTAAATGCCTGCGCTTTTGAGAAGAAGTTTTTAAACTTAATCATATCCATGTCCCCTGAACACCAAATCTGGTGGATGTTTCTTAGTGTATGAATATCGACATCATTAAAGACAACCAGAAGATTACAGTCATCTCTGATCACTTTAGGTGTTTGCGCATATGGCTGAGTAACATATATAATATCGGTGTTTTTGTGTCTGCCTCGGGAAAAATATCCTAGCTGGATTTCTTTCTTTGTCAAGCAGCACATCATCGTATACTAAGAGATTATTCATACATCCATCGAGAGCATCTACAGATGGAGTTTCATCAAATATCGGTAATACACTCAATAACATCATTATCGTCTTCATCCGACGACCTCGCTTCTTCATTAAAATCTTTAAGCACATCGTAACATCGCTGATCATCTACAGATGGTGTCACTAAATACAACTTATCCCACTTGAGCCATCTCATTATCAGGTTAAGCATCAATTGCTTCTTACCAGACCCAGATGGACCTATGATAATTGCTCTGATAGAATTTGGTAGCGCTGGATGATGCTTGATTGGCTCTTACTTTCGTGTCGTTGAAAAATCAATGATATCCATGTTGTGGGAATATATAATAATTACATGAATTTACGTTGTGTTCCATGCAGAGCACCCATCCCAACCAGTGGATTAAAACAATAACGACGAGAAATAAAAAGCGTGCATTTACAGGCAGTTGTGGGAAATGTGGTACAAAAAATAGAGATTATCTCTCATGAAACAGGCGGAAATATCGCTGATTCACTGGGAAAATTAACAGGAGCTCCATGGGGTAAGTATCCTGGCGAGATGCATATTCCTGGATATAATTATTGTGGTCCTGGAACCCGACTTGATATCCGACTTGACGAGAAAGATCAAAAGAGACCTGGAGAGTATCGAATAAATGCGATTGAGCAAGCGTTCCACGTTCATGATGTCGTGCATAAAAATTTACATCTTCAACAGAGACATACTGCAGACGTGAAGTTGATTCACACTCTAAAGTCCGTAAAAATAAGTCCCTCAGAGAATCACTAGCTAATTGGCTGGTAAGATCTGCTATGAAAGGTAAACTAGTGCTATGGGCAGGTAATTAACTGTAGATAACTATTATAACTGAATCGATGTATTATAGCCGATGAGGATATTGGAGGAGTAGAGCAGCGATCAGTAAACTTGCTGATGCAGCAGGTGTCGAACGTTATGTTGCTGCAGATTGGTTAGCACGAAAGGCAATACGGCAAATGTATCTACCACCACCTAAAAGAAATTACGCACATTTTGATGTCAGCACTCCCAATTAAGTTCATCAGGCAGATATCTTGTTTTCACCGCATGATACTATTAAAATTGGTAGACGTCAATCGCGCATATAAAATACGCTTTGACTGTCGTTGACGTTGCAGGTAGATATAAAGAAGCAGAACCACTATCAACAAAGACAGCAACTGAAGTTGCATCTGCGTTTGAACGAATTTATCAACGAGGACCCTTGCGATGGACACAGTTGCTACAGGTTGATCCTGGCAAAGAATTTCTCGGTGCAGTAACGTCGATGATGAAACAACATAACGTCAGAATCAGATGAGGGCACACCGCAATTCATTGCGATCAGGCAATTGTTGAGCGATTTAATCTAACACTTGCTGAGCGATTGTTTAGATATCAGTATGCGCAGGAAATATCCCTGAACAATGTTCAGAAAGACATGAGATCTCGTTAATGGGTTGCAAGACTGCCAAGTGTGATAGTTTCGTTAAACAATAAAATTACTCGTGGAATTTCTATGAAACCAATCACTGCGATAACAAAAAAGAAAACACATACCAGAACAACGACGTGACCTTTCTCCAAATAACCAATACTAGCCAATGTGACTATCAGATATGTTTCAACCAGATGAACTTGAAGGTGGTAAAAAAGAGCAACTGACCCTATTTTGAGTGTGACCACATGAAATTTCCAGCGTGGTAAGATTCACGGGTAGACCTGCAATAAACAGACTAGATTCAACTGCTCCTCAGCGTGGATTTGTACTTGCAGCAAGCACTGTGATTATTTTGTTGTTGCTTCAGTGTCCGAAATAATTCAATCGTACGTGTTGTTTTATCAGAAACTCCAGGTCCGTTGAGATAAACTGTTTTATGTCTGGTCACAGGATCACATACCGATGAAATTGATGAACGCTGCGACATCCCTTTGTTTTTATAATACGTTTCCTTAGATTCAACGTCGGCGGATTCAGAATAACTAAGTATCTTTACTCGCTTTATTCTCCATACGCCCAATGATGCATCAACGCCGATATGTAATTCATTAAACAATCCTGCATTTTTTTAGTGATATAAAATGAATCTCTGGCGACTCTAACCGCGGTATCAGGAAATATGTTTATCATCGTTAATAAGTTTATCGAAACGTACGCGGGCATCGATCTTAAATGAGTGAATTGTGTAGAATCGGTATCAATGAAGCTCACAATTGTTTCTAATTTAGCTCCGTCCGGTAAGTTAACATTACTTCGACTTACAAATATATTTTTCTCTGTTGTATCATCAATTATAAAATCGCATCGTTGATAATTAATCTTGTACAATGTCGTTTATGATCATACGATCCTCCTTGTGTAAATTTACCAATTATTTTTCTGCCAAGATCTTTTGCAAGTTTAATTTCGTATTCTACAGCTTTGGGATTCTCGTCGAGAATAGATCTCTCAACGACAGGTAGCCAGACTTGTTTTGTGGACGATACTATATTATTGCTTCACTCACAGTTAATGATATTAATATTTTTGCATAAAGCATATATCGTAATAAAACTATTTGAGCCCAACCGTACTTGTTAAAATGACGACCAAACCAGACATACACAATCGGATGATGGTTTTCCGATGAAAACTCGAATGACTCAATACATGCAAATCCAGTTAAGTCAAAATCTGGTAAAGATCTGTATACTGCAACTCTGGTTATTTCATATGTTGGATGTCCAAATCGCTTAAAATACTCAGAACGCTCTCCCATTCCAAGAAAACTTCCATATAAAGTGAGATAACATTCTTATAATCATGTTAGGTATTCCACAATCCGCCGTGTCAGTATTCGTGTTGGCCTCCATGAATTTTGCTTCTGAGGAAATTGAGCAGCAACTGACGGAACGGTGAAGCAATTACTGAGTAATCGTTCGATAACATCAGTATCGTTCGTGTATTTCAACGCAAGAGTTTTCCTTTTGTTATGAAGAGATTCTGTACAATAAATATCTCCATTAGGTCGTACAAACTGATCATAATTCACAGAATCTGGACTTTGAAATAACCAAACGGATACAGAATCGCTATTACTAATTTTGTAAATAAAACCAATCATATTATCGTTATAAAATTTAACGGTTCTATTTCGTGGAAATAATGTTACGTGCGACGTCCACGCGTGAGCGTTATCATCAACGATCTCTATCGAAGCTCCATTTGATTTATATTTTGATTCGTACAAAATCTCGCCGGTTAGCGTCTTCACCCTTATCGGAAATCTTAATTTCTTTTCCAACTCAGCAACTTCGTTGATCGTTGCTCCATGCCCCTTGACACGCTCAGCCCACTCATTCATTTTTGGAGTCTCAGATCTGTTAAAAAGGTCCCACGTTTTGCGTTTGTGAAATGATCTATAACTCTTTCAGCAACACAATTCAGCGTCGAAAGTTTCATCGACAGGAGGTCATCAGCGCTGGGCTTATCATTCAGAGGATATATTGCATAAACAACTGTCGTCACTGGATATACTCGTTCATAATATGGTTTGTCAATACCAGTCAACATTCCTGGTTTGGAAGTTTTACTTAGTTTTACAATATCTCCAGCGTGATGTGATTTTCGAACAGGGTCATGTTTGTCACGGATAATCCAGCTGTCGTCTACCGCGGCGGCATCTACCGCTACGATAAATTTTATTCTAAAAAGTTATCTTTGTTTCTCTAGATAATTAATAATTGTCCTTGCTCGCTGGTCATTCATTGTAGCATCAACATCTTGCTTCATTCATAATGTTGACCACACATGAACCGTGCCATCGTTACGAAACTCTCTCTTGGTTTCACGGATACGGTTGATTTGAGACTTATTCGTCGAATCAGGATCAACATCAACCAGAGCTTCCCTCGGCAAGTCAGGGGTTATTCTGTTCAGATCGAATATAGCTTTAGAGGGCTTAATCGCAGATAATATCGTAAATTCCTCCATGTTATAATTAAGGCAAATATATATTTAAATTTTAACTTGAAAACAATTATGTAATGATTCAAGGAAAGAATAGTTGCAAGTGGTTGATGATTGGATCTACGACTCCTTGTAATCGGGCTTGTGTAAATGAATTCTGTGGATACCATATGCAGATTGTGCGACAAGAAAGTCTAGGACCAAAGCCGTGTTTAAAGTGTAACGTCGTAGTCAGGGGTGAAACGCAATTGTGTGTAGAATGCGGCGGTAAAAATACAGAGCTTTGAAACAGTATTATGATTAAAAAAAAAAGATGACACTAATGAATCTCCGATAAAAATCTCACTATATTTTCGGACTAGCATCCCACGCATTTTTTTTTCTAGTAACAAAATAATAATTTAGACAAATAATATTTACTATATAAATGTAGCAAGATGAATTTGTAAAGCATCCCATCATCAAGAATTGTGAGGCATCTCGAGCTAGTGTAATTAGGAACGGTCGATTAAAAAAATACCTCCCCACCATGTTCAACAACTTGGTAGGTGCTGATTTTGCACTCCCCAGAGTTTGATTGGGGGGAGGTGTGCATAAAATTTAAACATTAATGGCAAACTGGAGCTCCCCAAAATTAAACAGTAAGAGTGATGAGCCTTCCACATGTCAAGGAAGAAAAATAGCCTCATGAAGGAACCCCATACAAGGACAGTCGGCCAGAAAAAAATAGCCTCATGAAGAGTACCCCATACAGGACAGTCAGAAAGAACTGTCAGCCAGAAAGAAAATAGCCTCATCAAGGGTACCCCATGAAGGGACCCCATCGACCGGCAAATACTGGCAAATGAAGGAACCCTGTGCAACGGCAAATTGCTCATCACTCTTACTGTCTATTTTTTTTTCTATTTGAAATAAATATTTATTATATAATGAATTCCGAAAATATTAATGCAATTATTTCTGCGATTAAAAAATTACACAACGATGATATAGAATTTCTGATCAATTTGATTCTGAAAAAAATCATAAATAATTTTGAAATATTACAGAAAGAAAATACGACGGAAGATACACACTAGCAGCCGAATACATGTTTATTAAATTACTCCAACAGGCAATAAAACAATCGCTACTTTATGTCGATGATGATATAAAAGTCAGGCAATTTGTTTCACTCGCTCAGGCGATTGAGAAAGTTAGATCAGAATTATCACGCGAACACGAAACAAAAAAGATTGTGGGTGCACGTATCAGACAGTTGAAAAAGATCATGTACGATTGTAAACATCCTGACTTTGTCAAGGACTCTGTAGGGGGGTGGATTGTGAAAGTGAACGTTGTAAAACCGAATAATAGCGAGTGTAATGTTTATTTTAATTCTGATTATAATATTTATTTTTTATTTTTATTTTTATTCTGATTATAATATTTATTTTTATTTTTATTTATTCAGATTAAAAGAATCTTTTTTATTTTCATTCTGAATATAATATTTATTTTTTCCATTAACTGAGAAATTTTTACTATAACGGTTATATCATCGAGAATCTTACTACGAAGTTTGTTTAGACAATAATAACACACCATCAATTGTTGTGCATGGTTTAGTTTTTCTATCTCGGCAAATAATTTGAGAAAATATAAATAATAGTTATTCCAACAATAGAGTAGCTACGGAGACAATACCAAGTTCTATTAGTTTACTTATAACTTGTGGATCTGGTGGAGGTCCAACATCGTTTCTGGCCATATCTTTTATTTGTTCTGGAGTTGCTTATGACAGTTTACTTAACGCTAAATTGGTTAATCTATATGCGAATGCAAATTCTGATTCTGATTCTGATTATAATATTATTATTTATTTTTATCCAGATGATAATATTTATTTTTTGTTTTTATTTTTATTCAGATTATAATATTTATTGTGATTTTAGGAGATTTCACAATAATCAGTCAGGTTACGGTCTCGACGTTGAAGATCTAGGTCATGCGAACAAACATACAAACTTATCGGCAAAGATTCATATCTTAAATCAAGAAGTTGTCCGTTCTGGTCAATAAGTCTGAAATGTATCCGTGACAACAGCAGATTATGACATCGCAGATAAACCAGATTACCAGGTACTGACAGAATTAAATATCCAAGTGGAATTTCAGGAGTAAATGTGTATATAATATATCCCTGCTTTGCTTGTCTGGATCTTTCTAGATCTGCTTGATAGCTGCCATCGATCGCATCACATACCAGATTGACTGCGATCATTGATGCAATATTGACAACACCTAGTGATATATGACGACCACAGCCGTCTAGATCATTGTTATGTTTGAGAATACTTGGAGGATGGATGTTTTTCTCCATGCATCAACGATTTAGGGATAGTATTCATCGATAATATCATTGACGTTTTTCTTCAGCTCGTCGACGTTAAATCCCGGAAGTCTAAACGTTGCGGTCGAATATTTGTTGAGCAACAATTGTTTATATGAGTGATTATTGTTATCAGGAGAGGCAATAACTTCACCGCTGGTTTCAATCACCGCATTCCTAATACTTCGATGAGCAGTTTCGAAGTCGGCTGCAGCTTAGTTCTGGTGCTCTATTTGCTTGATGATTTCCACGGGGTGGTCGCTAACGGGGGGATACTCGTTTATATAGTTGATGAATGACTGGCGTAGTTTTTCTCTCATTCGTTTGTGCTCGCAATTAATTTTAGCGAATACTACTTTGATATTATATTTGGTAAATGGCGTATCGCCGATGGGATATTCCCATCTCATGGTAGTGGGGAGAGCTTTGCCGTCCGGAGTGATATTAACTCCAAAAATACTGAATCTACCACTGCCGGGGTTAGCTTCTATTGCTCTCCACAACTGAGAATTATTATGATAATCTGGAATGTTTTTCCATATACGTTTGTTCATTTGAGACATAAACAGATCGTTGAGAGTGCGGTGGTCCTTGATGAACAGATGCTATCTCTGGCCTTCCTAACACAGTTCGGATCACGATTGGTATATATCTACGGCATAATCTGGTGTCGATATTTCTATCGACGCCGATAATGTTGGCTCAAGGAACCGTGGTAACGATTTTGGATTCATTTCCTGTAATAGATTTAATCCTGCGTTGGAATTCAATATTGATCTGTTCGATTTGATAACTACCCGTATGAATACCAATAACATTCCAGTCTGGAGTTCCATTGGGTTTATTTTTATACGAAAACACTAATGAGTTATTTGCAACCCAATGAATGACTTTGATCTAATATTTGGCAAGCTGTAATATTCTCGCAATTGTACTAGTGCTATTTCCTTGGCTGGAATTGCCGTTGGAAAGCTAACGTCAAACTCAGGATTGGTTGAGCTCGCTGATATCATCGTGCTTGTTGGTGGTGATGTATTAGCGACGATTTGTTCTAGTAATATCAGGGATTGATTTTGTGACATTATTATTTAAATCCTGATTTTAAATACCTGTCATTGTTGGAGTCGGCGGCGATTCAACCTTGACAGAGTCAAGAGGTAAGTTTCCAGTTGCTTCATAGTAAACCATAATCATTTGTGCGAATTCCTGATCTGATTTTATTCCATCGTTGAGCCCTGATGATATCAGCGATGATAATTTTGCGTGTGCGCGTGTTGCCGCTAATAACAACGTTGTATATAAATGTAATTTATCAGCTGCGCACGTGGATATTTTTTTTCGATGATATTAAGAATACCAGCAGCATCGGTTATAAGGGCAACACCAATTCCTATTACTGGTACTATTATGTATGTGGCTGACAATACTCCGATTATACTTACTGTTCCAGCGACTACGGCAGATGCAGAGTATACAATTATGTCAATAACAACGATACGTCTGCGGTATTTTTTTTTTCCTGTATACTCATCAATGATATTTTTATGATGGGTCTGCAACAAACACGCTTGCTCGTATCCGTTGAACGTCAGTCGATTGGTTCATTATATAAATTGCTGATAATTTAAATAGGTGGTAGTTTAGCGATGAATTCAATACTCCAATAATTCAACACGCCGAGGCCTTTTTCTTCGGGTTCCACCACGAATGCTTCCTCGTCGTTTTACTCCCATATCACTAACACAGATCCAGAAGATCCGCCAGACGGAGTCAGGACTGGATAACGCCAATAAATTGTGGTAGATATTGTAAATCTTGTAACGCCGAGTACTGACAGCCTGTATATGCCGGTAACCTCAGCGCGATGTTTGATGGATTTATTGAATGATGTCCATAATCTTGATCCAGTCGCTACTGTATATACTACGTCATCGGTAATCTTCTTGATGTCAGAGAGTTTAATGTCAATGACTGCTGGACTACCAAAAAAATCATTAATGAATCTATTTGCGTTTCTACGAAAATTTACAAACACGGTCACATGATTAGCATATTCAGATCTAAAGGTGGCCAGTCCATCATCAATTGTCATTAACGAGGTCATCATCGGGATGATGCTATTGTCGACTTATTTCTTCGTTGCAGCGTCGTCGTTTGATTCTCGTTCTCCAAGACCAGTACTTTTATTATAAGCCATATTGACAGAACCAGTCATTGTATCACCGGTGGATAGTAAACGATCACTTATCTTAGTTCTAATCTTGCCACATCATCGTCTGAGTTTGGTTCTCTCTCATTGACAATTGTATTTCTGCTCATGTTGAGATCGCCATACATAATATCTCCAGTTCTTCTAATACGTCCAGTAATCTCTCCCATGAGTGTTAGAATTGATTCC
>JAECUM010076916.1:0-12471 GCA_016617855.1 Megalonaias nervosa
TGTGTATCATGTATTAACCCACGTATGAAATTCATTAATGTGTGAACTTAAACTTAGATATTCATCTATTTTATCTCACCACTCTGTCAAGAATTGTTAATGATTGTAAATCTTGTACTCATTAAGATATGTTCTACGTTGAAACATTCTGAAACGGTCCCTCTGAGATGCGATATCTAACTTGGCGGCTGTTGTTCTCAACAGCGAATTTAATCAACCACTATGCATTTCCCTAGAGGGTATTAATGTTTCTAAATTACCGTCGGCGCTTATTTCCAATCTGGCAGCATTCTGTTTCAGTCAACTGAGGTACTGAATAATGAACGGAAGCTCTCAGCTTTTAGTCATGTGCGAACTCTCCAGAAAGGTAAATATCACGACACCATACAGTTACTTATACTATGAGGCTTCTTCTATTTTATTTGTAAAGTCTTTTAAATCAAACACAACTTAAGGACAACATTCAGCCTGAATATGAGGTCATGAGCCATCGCTGATCAAAGACATTGCATCTACCATGGCGATCTGTAAACAAAACAAAATAGTTTCTGTAGATACTGTGTGCTTTAATAAACACCCCCAATGTTCTAGAGACTGTGTGCTTTGCTAGGCAATAACATATCCAATATTAAACATATTGCGTTGTTTAAATTTTAAATAGCCCTTGACGTTTCGGCAATTAAAGCAATTTGTGATAAGATTATGAAAAAAAATACGGACATGGCTTCAGAGTTCAAAGATATGATGCAGTTCGAACCAGCTCATTAATGTTTTTTAATTTCTGTTCTTTTCTTTTATCGGACATGGAAATTCTACCACTAGTGTGACATTAATTATATACTGGTTATGTTTGTGTTTATTTGCGCAAACCCCAGTATTTCCTGGACCCCTGTGTCAGTCAGTTGGTGTGACTCTTTGTCGAAGAACGTATCGAGGTTAGAAGTCTGCTGAAAAATAAGATGAAAGTTGGCGGAAATGTCCGCACTGTTAAAGTTGGTCTCCTCAGATTTAAATCGAAATGAACTATAAATGACGATAACTGAAGACATAACCAAAGGCTTTGTATTACAATACGCATTTTAATCAAGCCTTTGTAAGAGGTGTTTTGATTGGCTAATATCGCGTCAGACCATAAAGGAGCTAAATGCGTAGTCATGAGCCATTCTTCCGTGTTTCGAAAAGATTTCTAAACAATAGTTTCAATGTAGTTCAGTTATTTATTTCTTGATATGAGATATTACAAACCTCTGGCCATACATTTTACATGATTTATGTAGCTTGAAAAGCGACTACACGCTGCGTGAACACTTAAAGCGTAGTGGTTTTCAATTCTCAAAAGAATTCACTAACATTGAATTAAATGTGAAACCAATGAAGACACATTTACAATTCATCAATAAACTCTGCCTCCATAGAAAGGACTACGCTAGATACTTGAACGATATAGTTATCTTTGTTGTTAATTAATGATAGATTCCTGTAACTGATCTCTTAATTTCGTATCGTAATTGGTTATCCTAATTAGGTATCCTGCTCAATAAAAGCGAGTACACAACAAAAGGTGGTGTATCTGCTATACGATGTTTTAAAGTTTCTTCAGAACCATTACATGGATGTGTACGAGTAGGAATATAGTCGTAAAAGAATCAATGGAAGATGCATTAGCTGACTGAATGTTGGACCAAAACGTAGCATATGACTTATATTTATGATAAACATTAGAGACAACTACTGACTCAACCATGGTGGAAAGGAATTTTACCTGTCTTTCTTGTCCATGGAAGCAGTGTTGAAATGAAGTTGATATTATTGTCAGTCTCATTGTTTTATTTCCTCATAACATTATCATTTTCTTTCTTTCTTTTTTCTTATACTGTCATTGCCATACGTTTAGCGCACGAATTTAAATATTGCGGCACCAGTAGTTGACGGTTCGAACATTCCTTTATTTTCTTCTCCATAGTTTAAGTGAAAAAGGTAAAATTTAAATTACACAAAACCGGAACTCACCAATCTGAAACGATATAAAATTTATGTAATACATGGGACTCACCTTTAATACAAGTTTAAAACCAAAATGCGTTTTCATTTTAAAATAATGGTGGGACGAAATTACACGAATATAACAAAGGAGAAATGAGTTTTCACACCGTTTTATAAATAAAAAGAAAATAAATCGTATTTTGGTTAAAATATGGCACTAACTAAAAGATCTTTGGCTTATTACTTTCAAACAGGTTTACGTTTTATTTCAGACTTTCTTATGTATGCATTTTTGTTACAAAAATGTCAACTTTTTAATGTAACTGTGAAAACCAGATAATTCGTTTAGGTACATTTCCAGTTAATCTCGCGTGTCAGAATAATCTACGAGGAAGAGAAAAATTAAGTAACTTATTGTCGCACCACTTGTAATTAGACATTTAATGGCCTATACATAGATGTAACCATGGTTATCATTATGAAAACAATCTGCAACTATCCTGCGTATGTACTAACACTAGTCATTAACCCCATTTCTTTTTTGAACTATTGCGTTCTGTTGGCTGCAGACAGGTTTGTTTTCGACCTGTTACACTCTATAATTTTCAGATGGGACAAAAACGAGCTAAGATTATCATTAATGAAAGCCAGGCCTGTACATATATAGACAAGACCCAGGCTTAAATTAACTTTAGACTGAAAGGAATCCCAAATCAATCAAGAATTTAACGTCATATCTTGCAGGATTGATCAATTGATGAAGCTTGGAAATCACTTACACGCTGTATGTACGACAATAGTGTCGGCCATTCATGCTTAGTATGTAATCTTTTTCCAAACTTCCCGTCTTAACGAATCCTTCATATATGGAGTTGAATTCTTATAATTACATATAATTATTAAAGTAATAGCAAATCTGTATAAACAACAACACTTAATTTGAAATATTATCATAGCACACAAGAAGAGCGAATGAATACATAAGTTGTTTCCTTCGGGCCTTGGGAACTAGTAAATTGTATTTCCTGAGTCATGATTTTAACCAATCTAAACGTTTGTTACAAGGATTGGTGAAAATGTGTAATTATTGTAAAGTAATATTGTGCTCATTATAACTTGCGTGAAAATGTCCTAGCATCGCTCATCATCTTCGTTCCTGTTTCAGTCTCAGACATAGCATGGAAATATTCACATTATCACAAAAATGCGTCCTATAAATTTACATTGAGCATGTAATCAGATTTGTGTATTATAGTGTTTCAGTTATAAAAAATACTTATGTTAGATGAGCTCTCCACATGATAAATACAGTGAAATCTGAGAATAATTATAAAGAAAAACCTTGTTTTTTTTTCAAGTACGTTACTTAATAATAGAATGTGAAGAATGAGTTTTTTTCAACATTCCTTATCTAAGACGACGGTTTTTCTTTTAATGCATGTTTTATTAAGTGCTTGTGTTATTTGCTATTAATTATTTAATATTTTACAACAGATCTACTTGTCAAATCAAAAGGCATTTTATGAGTGATACAACCAGGAGGGATGAAGACTCCGTTTTGGCTAAAGGAAAGAAGACAATATTAAATAGTACACTGTAAAAAATAGAGCTTATGAATGATTTTCTTGAAAAACTTTTATTCATTACGAGTTATAAACGAGTACGAAAAATCTTTAACACGAATAACTTAATGAGGAATAAAGTGAGAGATTTGGAAAGTGAGTACGCATACACAGGAGAGTAGAAAAATAGTAGAGAATGAAATGTCAAGCACGTAATTTTAAAAACGCAAAACCCCGAGGCTACAAAATGTACATAATGTGACTGCAAATCAAAGAGGTGTTCACCTGGCGACGTGACAGCAAGGTGTCAGTTTTGTTTAAGGATGTTAACGAAACAATTAGGGTTGGGCAAAAAGTTCTCCAAGTTAGCTTTTTCACTGCATAAGAAGCAGTTAATGAACAAAGAGAGAGAGAGAGAGAGAGAGAGAGAGAGAGAGAGAGAGAGAGAGAGAGAGAGAGAGAGAGAGATAAGGCTAATAATATTTGCGTATTTGTTAATACGGAATAGTTTGTACACGTACACTGTATGAAGTAAATCAAGAAATTCGCCTGGTTTCTTTAATACAGTCTTAGCTTTAAACACACTGTAATTTAGACACACTATATGCTGTTCACACTCGCATGTAAGACCGATCCAACTGCAAACAACATAGAGATCTGATCTACCATCACATAATGTGCCAGCAGACCAGGTCCATGTTGTTAGTCCTACTGATTACTCCTAAAAACTGAAACGACTCAGATCTGCCTGCGTATTATGTGACAGCAGATCTCAATACCGTGTGTTGTTGGATTAGACTTGTACGCGAGTACAACGGTTCTTCGCATGGTGTGCTCACTGTGATAAATGGCCACGAATATCGTTTGTGTATATCTGGAAATGCAGGTGAGCTTCGTATCCAGTTTCATTTGATCAGGTGTCTGGCAACCTGTATAGATTATCACATAGTCTTGGTCATTTCACGCAAATATAAAAGGGCGTCTTCATGTTATAGATCTAGTTTATAACTCGTCGGACAAAATCATTATACTAAAAAGGAATTAGTTTATAACTCGTCGGGCAAAATAATAATAATAATAATAATAATAATAATAATAATAATAATAATAATGAATTTCAACACATCTTTGATAGATAACATGGATATATTAAGCAAGAGATTTTTAGCAATATTAAATGTCAGGAGGCGCAAGGAATTTTAGAAAACCCAACATGTGCTCCTGTTTGCTTCAAGATATAAACACAATATTTTAAATAAATCTGGATTTGTTGGGTCATACCGAATTCATGACTCGCTTATGGCGAGTGTGTATTTACTTCTTAGTTTTTGTTTATCTTCATTTGTTTTTATTGATGTTTTTGGTTTTGTTTGTGCCGGTTTTGATAGCAGTGGTGCAGGACTATTTCTTGTACATTTTCTTTTTTATTTCTTATAAGCAGTTATATTTTACAGTTTTACTATTTTGTAACTTTTCACAGTTTCGTAAAAGTGTAACTGTTGCTTGATTAAGTTCCTTCAATAAAAAGTGGTAAGGTGTTGAATAACTTCCATACAAATCCACATCCAGCACGATACATGTTATAAAAATTCAAAGCCTACATCTAATATCTGGCAGAATTCCAAGATTAATAAGCAGCGTTTATTTATTAACCCAAACCAGGTGCTTGCAACATATCGATTTACTTTTTCATTTTTTTCTTTAACGTTGTTTATGCACGTGATTCCTTTCTCGTGCAGTTAAACGTATTAAAAGAAATGAGGTACCAACACAAAATGAAGAATCTCTTCTCCTCTTAACTTGATTTTTTAACGATCGTACCATGAAGTTTCGGGAGACCTTTTCAAACAATAAAATGAAACACATTTTCAATGTGAACAACCATAATATGAAGATTTCATTTTATTTTCCAAATATCCACTAATTATTGATTGGGTATTAAAGTAAACAGTATGACACCGCAAAAATGTATCGGCACGAAATCTTCCTTTTTCTCTCAAACCGGTATATTGGACGTCCATGAACAGTTTTCGTTTTGCAGCGTACGTTATACACTGACTCTTGACTAGGATTTATAAAGTTAATCAAGAGGCTTTGTCCCTTACATCAAAAGTATATATACCTTTATTTAGTTTACCTGACCTAATATTTCGAAACAACCTCGGGTAAAATAATAAATAAAAGGTAAGCACAAAGATAGTTTCCTGTCCACACAAAAGAGGTCAAACTTCGAATCAATTGTTGTAATAATTTCTACGATAAGTCTGTTATACATCAGGACATAACAGCTATTTTCTCTACTTTGTTGTTGATTTCTCGTGTTCTCTTTGCAAGCAGGAGTCATCATATTATAGGATGAAATAAAATTTCCTTACAAGAGATTGCAATCATGGACCCCCTAATCCCAAACCTTCGAAGGGTTGCTTTATTCAGTAGTTTAGTCACCGGACCATTTTACAAAATACAGTTTCGTAAATACAGTGTGCACTTTGGTGTACAGAAATTAAATGTGGTGTTCAACATGCGTATTTATACACAAGTTCCTGTAAATACTCAATAAATGATATTATAAAGGTGCTTCTACAAACTGATTGATTGATTCACCATTCGTATGAGTTATCAAAGATTGTCTAAGCTAAAAGCCAAATTGATATGGTAAGAAAGCTTTTTTTTATAGTTAATATATTGTTATGACTCATGAGGTATACAACTTTTTCTACAGACGGATAGAGATGATAAACTTCATTAAAGTATTTCTTTCTTAAATGGTTGTAGGCTGGACAAACACAAACGAAATGGAATTCATCTTCTACCGAGTAATCATTATTTGTCAGGCAATAAGCCACATTCCTAGCTGTCCCTACTTTGAGCAAGTGCCCTGAGCACCTGAATTTAGCAAGTAACTTCCTAAATAAATATGATAAACAGCATGATATATTTTTTCCCGGTCCTAATTCAGTTTTATACGTACTATAATACATACAATTGTGTGAATTGTTAATGTCGCTTTGCCAGTTTTGGAATGCTGAATCCTTAAATCTTTGTGGAAATAGTAAAAAAAAACTGTTTTTCGTCTCCAACATCTTTATTTAGCCAGACATGCCCAAAACCGAAGCGAAATAACACGTCTTTAACTTTGGTAACCCAGCTGACACAGTCGATTTTTTGTTTAATCTTTTCAACAGGGTAGGAAGTTGGAGGCATTCTTACAAATCTTCAGTCAGTATTAAATACATCGTAAGTACGAGGTACAAAGTGGTTATCTTCTGCACTCCCCGTACACAATCTCATTATTGACATTTTTAGGAACACCTAACTAGCTGTATTGCACAGCTTCAAGATATCTACTAAATTCATACCCCAATGTCTGACCCTTAGCAACCAATTGTTTTTTTTTTTTTGTTTTTTTTTTAACAGAATCAAACATTTTGAAAACATTCTCTAAACCAAAATAGCCAAATCGTTTTTGATAATTCAAATTCCTTGTAGTTGTTTTCCAGCTGCTAATATCTGCATTTCTGTCTCCAACTTATATATATGAAAAATAAGCCCATATACTTGAAGTGAAGCACACCTTCAACAGGTCTTTCTTTGAAAAACTATCCACCTATTGCTTGAGATATCTCCCATTTCTGAAGACAATGATTTCAGTTTTATCGAAATTGAACATCATACCAGGTTTATCACAGAAGCATTCAATAACATTTATTTGTTGCTGTTGGGAATTACTGTAACAGCACAGTTAGCAACATCATCAGCGTAAAGCATTGGATAAATAACATCAAAACCTTCTGAGATAAATACACCTTTATTGCACTCGAGCTTAAGCTATGCAATTAAATCATTAATAAAAAGGGGAATCATGATAGGGCCCAATATACAACCTTGCCTTGTGCCTAAATTACATTCAAAGTAGTTAAATCATTAAGTGTTCGGAAACTGCTGAACAGCAATATTGTTTCATTCGTGCACTGATAAAACGAGTGGGTGCTATATCAGGTCTAGAGGTTTTGTTTTTAATTTTAACTAACCTTCTCGTAATTTTATCATTTGTCGCAGGAGTGCTTAAATCATCATCCTGTAAGGGAAGATGTTCTTCGCTAGCAGAGTCATCTAACTCGGATACGGGCTTCTTCAAAAAGATCTAAAGTATTAATGCCAGTTTTCGAGAGATGAGTTCAGCTCCTTGTTGAAAATAGTGCATTTTCTGTTTCAATAGATGCCAAAATTGTGAAGGGTTTCACACCTTGTTGAAAATAATGCGTTTCTTGTTTCAAAAGATGCCAGAATTGTCGTGGTTTTCACATCTTGTTGAGAACAATGCGTTTCCTATTTCAATAGATGCCAGAATTGTCAAGGATTTCTCCTCGCTAGAGTTAATTTATTCATTTGGGACTCTCTAGTATATCTTTTCCTGAGTACAATTATTGATTTAAAAGCTGATTTATACTACCTATATAACTCAAGGTAAGGTTCGGTATTTGAGAATCTATAGCGTCGCAAATGGTAATTTTTTTTTTAATATTACAAAATTACTTTATACGATTCTTTATCTCACCAAGGGGTTGTGTTTTTATCTCATTAGGCGCCATGTCTCTAGTATGAAAAGTCGAACCTATATTCTGATATAATTTAGCTAATTTTCTGAGGGAAAAGTTAGTATCAAATTCAAGATATCTGAAAGGGCATTCCTTGTGTCTTCATAAACTGTACAAAACATTCTTATAAATGATTGTACATTGCCTTCAGCAAGACGGAAATGTTCCTATCTAGTAAGGATACAAGTATCAATATTAGATTTCTCTTCATCCAATGCATTGGGTGATCATTAACATTCACAGTGGTTGTGATTTGGGAAGTGCTACCTTAATTTCTCACATATTGACTTAGTCTAAGTGAACGCTATATAAGAAAATGCGTAGATTGATCGCGGGTCCCAAATCCAAAAACAATATATTAAAGACCAGACTCAGATGAGTAATTTATCAGAGGGTACACATTCCTGTTTTAGCATTGATATTAAAGGCCTGACTCCATGGAGTAATTTATCGGAGGGGCCATGCCCACATTTCTGTTTTAGCAGCCAGTACATTTGGCGTCGTTCATGCAGTGATGTTAGGGGAATAATTTGTGCGACGTCATTTTGGAGTATGTTCTTTCACGATTCTTCGCCATTCTGGAAACTCTCCATTTATGACGGATCTTTGATATAAAGCATTGCATTTTTCGTTTCATGGCTAGTTGAATATTCGATCGATCAAAAATCTTTCTAAATTTATTAGTTTTCATGAGGTACGGAATTTTCAACGAAGGCATCAAGGATTATTATTTATTCATGCGAGAAAATATCTGAATTAAATCAATTAGAAACCAAAATTCTAACTGTCTTAGCTAATCGTTGTTGTTGTTCGGGTGGGTGGGTGTTTTCCATGTTTAACAATGCCATTCGGATCTGCAAAAATTTATTGCAAACTTCATTCCGCTGGTACGACAATGAAATGCACATCTGCATAAATTCCATTGCTTTGAAAAGTCTCGACAATAAGGAAATGACGTATGATAGAATAATAGTTACGTTGGATTTGGCGAGTAATTTGATTTGGGTAATTGTTTTTTTTTCTTAATCTTGTAATTGCTCTCCATCTGCAAATCTGAAGCAATTATGAGGAAATACAATGTGGAAAAATTGAGATTCGGATCTCATAACTCTAAATATGAATATATAACGTACTGGTAATTCCATTTATATTTCCCTTTAACAAAAATTGCTCTCGATGTTGAACAATTATGGAGTCATCTGAGACCGTACAGTCTTACAAGCAGACAATACGAAAAGAAAACTATTACATCTAATTCCCTCACATTAAGATGAAATTTTTAAAAAATTATTAAAGTTTTTCAAAGTTAACAGTTTCACAGCTTTACTTCACAAAATCTGTACTTTTCGATAATAATAATCTTAAGCATTACATAAATTTCTGATTTGCCCTGAAACGGATTTGCCGGTCTTGATACCCACTGCAAGATAGACCTACGTTTGATCTTGGCATGCCCATCGGAATCTGGCATTTGACAAATATGTGCAATTCGTATATCTGTGTGCTACTCCCAGCAGTTTCTGTCTATCACACAATGACTGGAGTTATATAACACATGGAAATAACGAATACCTTCGTCGTACATCTACATTGTCTGGATCACACACTATGGCAAATCCCAAACTCGACGTTCTCGCCGATCCAACTTTTTCCTTGAAACTAATTATCAAGTAATGTTAAATAGAAAGAGTGTGTGTGTGTGTGTGTGTGTGTGTGTGTGTGTGTGTGTTTTAACTGTAGTTCATAAAGTCTCTCCATATAGCGGCGATTAAAAGTTTAGTTGAAAAAATATAAAGGAAACCATTACAAAAACCTCTTGCATAAATTTTCAGAAGTTTTGCTTTCCTTTCGTTTGTTCTGTTAAATTCAGAATGTCGAGAATTGTTGAAATTAACCTGTTGTTTAATATAAAAAGGCAGAAAAAGGTCAGACTTCCACGTAAATAGGGCTGCCATCGTCTAAAATTATTGCTTGTCGGCACGTAATATTGTCACGTGAAAAATCACACGGTATTATAAGGCGCAAGCGGTGCGAGTGGATGCACGTGCTTTCACAGTAATTTATGTAATGATCAAAGACTATATACTGCTGTCTCCATGGGATGGAAGAGTTTAAATACGTAGTAATGTATTATTCTGGCACTAAAGCAGTTTAAATGCAGTTTTAGAGCAGTGGACAAACAAGTAAATTTCTCGTGTTATTTGAAAGCGGGGTCATCTCAAAGTATTACCGATTAAAAGTTGACGCCATCACATCACAGCTCTCTCTCTCTCTCTCTCTCTCTCTCTCTCTCTCTCTCTCTCTCTCTCTCTCTCTTAAAATAAAATAATACAAGAATGAACACTCTACCTGTTGATCTATAAGGTAAACACATACTAATCCCATGTTCACCCTTAGTGAAAGTTTAAGGTTAATAAGTGAAGCTGTATATGAATTTCAGCATGTGCATTGAATACAGACTACCACCACCACCACCACCACACACATAGATGGACAAAGTAAATCCCATATACTGCCAGTATATTGACACGAAAGTATGAAAGTAAATATTTGAACAGGTCACAACTCTCGACTACTTTTCAAGAAATGAAGTCAATTTTATTGGAGCTAGTGAAACACATTTAAAGGATCAAGTATGGTTTACTTAGTTAACATTAAAATAAAGGTACAAATACAAATTATTAGTAACTTGCTGGTTAAACTGGAGTCAGAGATTATTATTCTTGTTGCATTAAACTAAGAGACCGCCTATTTAATTTTCAGAGGGGTGGGACCCTGGAATATTTTACCCAAAAGTTAAAAAATTCCATCCTTCAGATGGCTAGAAGAAATTATCACCCTGACTTGTGGACAAAAAAAATTATATCCATTATATTACTTGTTACGAGTCTATGCTCTTAAATAAGTAACAGAAAAGAGTGAAAGACAACATGCTTTGTAAAATTTAACAAATAATTTATTTCCCTAGAACACAATGTGAAAATGAGAAAAAAGAACGAATTAAATCCCAAAATAATCCAAGAATTACAGACACAAGTCTTAGTAATTTAAAATATTGAAAAAAAAAAAACTCAGTACAAGTCCAGAATAAATCCAAAAACTGAAGGCGATGAAGTGTCTATAATAGCTCCTAGTGTGTTGATGTGTCAACAGTTTTTTGTTAATTCACAGAAATATAATTCCAGGTTTGAATATACTATAAATTCCAGTGAATGTCTCTCTCCAAGAATTTAATCAGAACACTTTTGAATTTCCAGGGAAAATAATCACTTGAATTCAATCATTTGAAGAAATAAAATTTCCAGCCCAAATACTGGACACAACATATAATACAATTTCAAGTTGCTAGATCTTAAAGCAACTGATAAAATCCTCTCAGTTACACTATAGTTCTCTACTTGACCTTAGGTCACAATTAGCATTTTCTAAAAGGAACATTACCTAATGGAAAATAACCTTCTAGAATGATCCTGATGTTTAAAAAACAATAACCTGGATTGTGCATAATTCACTTAGGAAATTCTAACATCTGACCCAAATAAACATATTTACTTCTTCTGTTAATAATAACACTGATTTTAAACCCGTACACATAGAGAATAATTTAACTATATATTAGTTGCTTACAATGAATAAAACAAAAAAATTAATTTGGGTCAAGCAGAAATGAACTCAGTTTTGGACAAGGTCAAGTCCAACATATAGTGTTACATTACAATAGCATGTAATGAAATAAAATAAAATGAAACTAACAAACAAACAAAGCAAATTAAGTATACATAACAAAGTGGAAAAGAATTAATTATCTTGCGGTAAATGAAAACAAAAAATTGGTTCGAAAGAAAATCTATGGTGCCCTCTCTTGCCCAGATAAATGGTTGGTCCCTAAGCAGTCAGTTTCTGGTTCTAAATAGATACGGCTATTGCAGAAAATGTAAAACTCCTGTACAGTTTAGGTCACTTCGTAAGTTCATGTAGGACAAACGCTAATGAATAATGTATGACATTGTCATGTTTCACTTTCTATCAAGCTCCTAGCAGGTGGAACATTTTCTACACCTACTTCACATGTATACATGAAAATACCTTCATCCTTTCAACAGCACGTGGACAAAGCGCACTGATTTATGTATTCCCTGGCTGTTACGTTAACCTTGAGACTGACACCATGGCTATGGTATTTCTAATTATATTACATGTATATAACTGAATTAAGTTTCATTAAATTATTTTCAGTAGGTCATCCCCATGAAAATGTATGAAATCAAAAACGTAACACACATTTTCCCTTGCCCTAATGTGAACTTATCCTAACACACACACACACA
>JAECUM010076921.1:0-15660 GCA_016617855.1 Megalonaias nervosa
AAAAAAAAAAAAAAAAAAAAAAAAAAAAAAAAAAAAAAAAAAAAAAAAAAAAAAAAAAAAGAAACCAATAAGTCCCCAGCAGAAAACAAACCATCCCCCTCCCAAAAAAGGAAACCCCAAAACAAAAAACACCCAAAACAAAGGAGCTTTAGAACTGCTGAAACATCATAATGTTGTAATTTGTTTGTAAAGTATGATATAACTCTTCTCAATTAGTTACAAGTAAAACTTATCTGTGTATTTAATTCAATTTAATAAGTGGTTTCATTTATATTTTAAGCCGTTTTCTGTGACATTTAAGTGGACTAGCAATAACAAAATTTTATGAAGGCCATCATGATGGCCATATTGAATTTCAGAGTAGCATCACGTGAATTTAGGACCAACAAGACATTGCTAGAAATTGTTAGGCGAAAACCCCATGCTGATATGAATTTGTATTACAGAGGAGTAATAATAAACATGATTTTCAAGAAAACTCCATGCTGATATGAATTTACATTTCAGAGGAGTAATAATAAACATGATTTTCAAGAAAATCCCATGCTGATATGAATTTACATTTCAGAGGAGTAATAATAAACATGATTTTCAAGATGTCTGTTATGGCTGTCAAAGTGGATATCAGATTTACACTATTTCCATTTAGGACCAACTAGACATTATAAGAAGTCTTCTGGTGAAAGCACAATGTCAACATGATCAGCCATGTGGTGTCCATATCGCCCAGTGTGCAACAAGATTTCCTAATTGTAATGCAAATTACCACCATCAGAGATGCGGATCACCAAGTCTTCAAGTCATAACCGAATCGAGCAACACACTCCAACTATTGTGGGGCATCACCACCTCACTGAAATCAAACTGCCCAGCTTACGGGAAGGAATGCTTAAAGTGTGTAAAACCAAACTGTTTTGCACGAGTTTGCAGGTCATCACCATAAACAGGACAATGACAACAGAAAATATCCCATTTTCACAAAAAGCAGCACATGAAGTAACAGCAAGTAATAACATGGCCACAAAGTCAAATATGCAAAATAGCAATATTATGGTTAAAATCAACTATATAAAAACTGATGCCCTTGTGGGTACATGGGCTGCAGTTCAATAATTTCACTCAATCAGCTTGAGCGGGTCAAATACCAGGAAGGTTTAAATAGTTCAATTCCATTCTTCATTGCAGCTGATGGCGATCACCAGAAACGCCTTGGAACTGTAATCCTTCAGCTTTCGATAAATCGCCTAAGCGAGGTTCATACTTTTCATATGTTTGCTAATCTGCATTGCAACATGATTCTAGGGATGGGTTTCCTTGAGAAAAAACACGCAAAATTGATTTATGCGACAGAACTTCATCTCTTTATGATGAAATGACAGCTTCAGAGTTAAAATACCCAAAGACAGAAATGTAGCTATAGCACGGATAATAGAAGAGTAATTGTTCCTGCACAATCATAATGCATTATATCTGAGACCATTGTAATGCATATTCAATTTGTATCTTCATGATTATATATTATGTATACATGTAGTTTGTAAAAGACTTTAGTCCAATTGTCTACCTGACTAGTGACATATATTTTGTAAACAACATAATACATAACAATATTTGTCTATCACTGTAGTTATGTATCAAGATAATTATTAATTGCATTTCTCGAGTTAAACATCGCTCGGTCATTTTCGGTAGTCAATAAATAACCTTGGAATTTGTTGTAGGAATACATATTAATTTAGTGTTTTGCAAACTTCACAAGTTCAGGTATTTATTAAAACTGATCACTCCTATTTAAGCATTATGGGATTGCGAACTACAAGCAAGATTTACTTACCTCCCAATTGTAGAGGTTTACAACGTGCAAAACTACGTACCTCCAAAAATGAAGATTCGACAGCGGAAGTGCATCAATAAACATCGCCAATTTCAAGCTTTGCAAAAACACATATTATCATACCTTTTTTTAAAGAATTGTGCTTAGTTTAAAATTACTTCTAAGAGAAATATGAGACTGACTTGAGTAATTCATGAAAACTGTGAACGTAATGGGGCCACGTGTTTGGAGCTAATTTGTTGCTCTTGACAAACACACGTGACCTCCGAGCTGGTCGGCGTACGGATAACATCCAAAATTGGATAGTAAATCGTCAGATAGCAAAGTCGCTTATTTACTGGAGCTGGGTACTGCGAAAAATTTTGTACCGCGGTAATTCTGAACGTACCGCGATATGTATTGACCAACAATTCAACATTCTGGGGCATGGGCCGAACACTTTTTTTGTTTCTGTCTGTCAATAGCTGGAAATATATTTTGCTTTGATTTATAGCAATATAACACCATATTATATCCATGATATTATCTGGAAAAGAAAAATTAATTATCTTGAGATAAAAGAAAAGAAAATAGTTCAGCTCAAAAGAAAATCAAAATCCCACGCCTCACCCGAAAATTAAATGACCAGTACCCGGTTTCACTAAACATCTTAAGTGTGTTTTTCTACTCAAATTTTGAGGTTTTCCCCAATATTTGAGATTTTTCTCAAATCCGGTTTCACAAAGAACACATGAGAAAAATCTCAACTCAAATTTGAGAAATGTCCTCAATTATCTGAGGTTAGGGTTACGCTCCCTCAAATGCAGACGCTCAAATATGGCGCTTGAACGACGTTATCGTCGACGTCATAAAAGGAATCGATTAGAAAGGAGAATTTTTAGGGACAGAGGTAACCCCATGGACGTCGATGACGCTGTTTTGTTCGCTCGCTATAGATTTACCAGACTTACCATTTTATTCATCGTAAATACTGTTACTGAAACACTTGATTCAGCTTTTACGAAGCGGAGCAAGGCGTTGCCACCCCTCCACAAGGTGCTTGTAGCCTTACGCTTTTTCGCCACTGGCGCTCACTTCAGGTTCATCGGAGAGTCGTTGGGTGTGAGTGTAGCCAGTGTAAGCAGATGTATATTTGAAGTGGCAAGAGCCTTAGTGAGACAGGCAAAGAACTTTATACAATTTCCCCGACAACAGGCAACCTCAGCTGTCAAGCAGGGCTTTTACAGGATTTCAGGTAATATATTTTCCATTTATTTTATTCTACCCATAGCACTTATTTTTAAACCATTTTTCGTGTCCATTATTAGCAACATCCGCTCTTCATACGTCATATGGCCATGACCCCAAGTATAAACAGCTGATGATATCGGATAAGGTTTGCACGGAAGAAAACATGCAGTAATATTTATGGATAGTTTCTACTGCGAAACCTGCAGTATGCGTTATTCGGTTACACAGTATACGAATTTACAGAAGGTAGGACTGTGCGATTAAAAAATATTTTTTACTTACGTTAAGAAGTTTATATGGGCTACAGACTTTGATCTAATGTCACGTCCGGCGCGTTGGAACTTGGGGTCGTGACGGTATGGTTGTTAATTATATTATTCGCACCACATGGGCTCATACAGTTGCTTACAATTTAAATATCTGTCATACATGCATTATTGTATACTGCATGCATGACTGATACTTAAATTGTAAAAACCGTTAAAAGATCATGTGATTTTAACACCATCCCAACTAAAATCAAAAAGGGATAGCATCAACGATAGGCTATACATGGCGGTCAGTATTAATGGTGGAGGAAGAAACCGGGAAATCCCTGGAAAGAACCACCGACCCACGAGAAGCTACTGGCAAGCTTTCTCACATATCCACATTCGGCGAATCCTAAACTCGAACCCACGCAGACAGAGGTGAGTTGGCAGTGATCTGTAATGGAGAGCGCTTTAGACCACTCGGCCCTAATAACTAGTAAGCATAATGAGTTCATGTATATTGCAGAGTGTGAAGTTCATTGCTTATGAGTGGATTAGAAACCAAAATTATTAACAATACATAATTGCAAGAAATATATTTCATGTTGTTTTATCTATATGTGGCTTAGTTGATCAGTATACCATTTACGTTTTGGCAATAGACTCTCAATAATAACATCAGAAAGTATATATAGAAATTAATTTGAACTAGGGTTTAAGCTGTTTAAGCTATATGTTGCTTAGTTGATCAGTATACAGTATAACCTGTCTTGAAAGACCACCTCTTTTGCCAAAAAATTATGGTCTCTTAAGGCAGGTGGTCTCCCATAACAGGTCACAATCTAATATAATCAACAAATTTGTGCACTGAGAATGTGGTCTCTCAAGACAGATGGTCTCACATAGCAGTGGTCTTTCAAGACAGGTTTTACTGTACCATTTACGTTTTGGCAACAGACTCAATAATAACATCAGAAACTATATACAGAAATTAATTTGAACTAGGGTTTTGACACAAATTAGAGTATATAATTTTAGCTGTGCAGATTGAAGGTGATTGGGTCCAAAATACATTGAGTAATGACCAAAAAATACATATAAACCCTAAATTCCTGCAATTTCAAGCAAATTCAGTCATTCAGAATATTTGAAATTTCATTAATAATTTTGATTAAGTGAAAATGTTTCAGAACTTTATAATTTCAGTTGGAAAAAAATTATGATTTGATTTTGTTAATAACAATTTTGTGTCCAATTTTGGACAGTAACATAGTCTGTGGTATTGAAGAAAACTTAATGTGCAGAAACCTTAATTTGGAACATTGGTTTTGTAATATTTTGAAATGTAAGCTTATATTGAAGGGAATCTAGTAACAATTTTGAGTCTTCAGTCATTGGTTAAACAATAAACATATGTAATTTTTACCAGTAAATAACGATTGATTGCTTGGTCCTGGCATTGGTTCACCTGTTCCTTGCTTGCCAGAATATTTTATTTTTTCTACCTCCTTTTCCAGATTTTCCACTAAAAAAAAAGTTGGTAAAAAATTTAATTAAAAGAAATATTCTCTCGAATAAACAAATATAATATGAAAGTGTGAATTCTTATTAGATGACATAATTTATACATTATATTTAAAATTGCTTAACATGTGTTAATAATATGAAAATGGACAAATAATATAATTAATTAAAACAATCTGCTGACAGAATATGCTTATTTCACTTGAATATCACAATATGATGATAATATGATAATCATTAATCTTATGCCTGAAAGATAGTTTTCACATGTCTGATGTAATTCTCAACACTTGTAAATTATGGTATAAACAGATATATATTATGTATCAACTATTACTGATGTAATCATAGAATATCAATTATTTAATGAAATAAATTTTTATATTTTTCTCAAATGTGGAGCAAGTATGAGAATATTTTAATGTAAAGTGTAATGTCTTATAATAAGTATGAAACAATTACTATTTAATTTGATGTGCAGTGAACATATAGTTTACCTTCTGTATCAAGACAAGCATACAGACCACACATTTGTGGCCTTCCACCAAGTTGCTCCAAAATGAGCTGATGGCTTAAAGGTGGATCAGTGGGTTTTGGACCACCTCCAGTTTGTGGTTTTTTAAATCCATCTAGCCTCTCCTTGGCTAAAAATTGTAGAAGGAAATATATTTTTTAGAAATTACGGAACATATAACCAATAACACTACATTTCATGATTGGAAAAAGTGAATGAGTAAATTCACTAATTTTAAAAAGATTTACATAGCTACTGTAATACTGGTGTGAACCAACATTCCTTAATTCAGAAGTGATAAAAAATTTAGACTGGATTTTAAGTATGTTGGCCAGTTTTTTATCTATATTTTGGAGGGTGATTTATATTAACTGCTGAGAATAAAATATTATATTCTGGATGAATCATTGTAACATGTATTTAAAAATGCAAGCCCTAAGTTGTCTAATAAAAATCCATTATTGAAATTGTATACAGCATTATAGTCAATAATATGTAATTATTTAAAATATTTGTCTATGGTTCATTAAATTTGTTCCAGATTATTGGCTTTACTCTTAATTTTTTATGTTGTTTAATTACCTCTTTGTTTTATGTTGTCATACTGCTTTCTGCACTGAATTACAGTTCTTGGCTCTGAGGAAATGCTAAAAGAGTGAACATAACTTATTAGGCTATTGACCTTAAGCATTATCTTGATTGACTATTGAAAGCACTTAGAAATGTTTCACAAATTGTGATTATATTATCTGATGGTGCTGCAATAAATTCATGATCAAATTTATAATCAAGAGTAATAACCACAATCAAAATTTAAATGAAACAATTTAGACAATATTGCATTATAGTAGAATAAATCCTATCTTGGAAGATATGTCTCATTACAGGTCATATCACTATATAATCAATAAATCTATGCATTGAGAATATGGTTTTTCACGATGAGTGGCCTCACATAGCAGCACTCTTTCACGATAGATTTTAATGTAACTGAATTCATAAACCTTCTTCAGAAAAAATAACATTAAAATTAAATTGATATCTTATTTTTTATGTAATTTTCTGCGTAAAGCCACCTATAGAATGATTATCATATAAACACTGGATGGCAATGAGTTAATAGTTTAGCATTACTAGTTTTAATTATTGAAATTGTTGTATCTGCTGATGAGTGTGTTATGTTAAAGATACACCGAGTAATTTCACTACTTCAAAACACTGCAATACACATGTGCTCACATGTAATCTTTATGTCCTTGAAAAATATTTTTAAAATAATGTTTTTACCATAATTCCCAACATTTTCATGAAATCAACTGGTGACTCAGAACTAGTAACTTATGGTCATGTAATATATTTAAGTTAAGTACATGATAGGTGGTGCTATCCAGGAAAAAATACCGAATAATATGAATACGGCGATACCGTAGAATGCAATTATTCTGTAAATTTGAGGAAAGTTTAGTAATTGACGTACTTAAGTGATACCCATTTTCGAGTCTAACATATAGTGATATCTTAATTTAGTCAAGCACATTTTGTTTCAACAAGTGATAAATTATACTGAGTTTTGACAATGCTGGAGTAATCCTTACGCATTAACCGCCTCTGCAACTTCAATCCAGGCTCTTTCCTTTTCAGAGTGTGTAACTCCCCCCATCCCACCACAACCTTTCAATTTTCCAAATAGAACCTTTTCCCTTTCTAAAACTTTCTCAACAAGTAAAATTTTATCTTTTTCATTCCAATTCCCAGATCTTTTCATATTTTCTTTGTGCTCCATCACTGACATGTACATACGAAAGAAAAACTAAAACCAGACGACAATAATACTTACAGTTGGCGGGAGTTCGCACGTGAATCCATGGAGCTTATAATGTGCTCAACTTCCAACGTAGAGAGTCTTCCGGTGTAGTCGCTTAAGATTATAATAAACGATCTCAAATTTCGTCCTTAGTTGAGGATCCTCAAGTGTTGATTTGAGGAAGAATAGTGAAACGGTACCTGAGATAAATCTCAGCTCGGCAAAAAACTCACGGATTTGAGGTTGAGAATGTCCTCACACTTAAGATGTTTAGTGAAACCGGGCCCAGCACTTTATTGTAGATGAATTTGCTATGTGTATGTTAACTGTTGTATAAGTTGCAGTCTAAAAGCTGTAACTAAAGTGGGATGATTAAGTTTAGACTATAGCTGATACTGTTAAAGACTTCGTGCTAACTAACATTCAAGAGCATATTGATAAAAATCGAAGGTGTTGACACTGAAGCCAACAATTTACTAGCTATAACAGGGAGAAAACCTTGAACATAAAACACGCTTACTCATCAAACCAGAAAATGTTTAGTGGACTCGAGAAAATTACGTAATGTACAGACAGTAAACAAGTGCGCTCCTGAAAACAGTAGGATGATTCTCAACCTTAGAAATTCTTATGTATATTTAATTTGCATTGTTTGTTAGTATCTTTTTATATTTAAATCTCATTTTATGCTGTGGGGTAATGAAACATTGTATCTAGTAGCTGACCTTGTCCAGAATAATTGCCAGTTTTGGTTAACAACTTTTTTTTTTCTAATTCTCAGAGAATCATTATCATTAAGCTGAGTCAAGGACATTTTATTTTTTATAGCTAGACTACCTGATGTTTATCATATGTTTTATTGTGATTTTGGTGAGGGACTTTCTAATTATAAATACGAATTTTCTATTCCTTCTAGAACAATGTACTTTTGACCCTCATCCGGTTTTAATTTGCGTCTTAGTTGTCATATAACTGATGTTTTTTTTTTCTTTTTTTTTTTCTGAAATTCTGTCATTCGTGCTTTAAGATCCATCAGAATCAATTTGCAGCATTGCTATGACCAGTAGTTCATTTGGGCTGGAATTTATTTCTTCAAATTATTTAATTCAGTGATTATTTTCAATGGAAATACAGAGTGCTCCTAAAAAAAACAACAATATTCTTGGACAGCGACATTCAATCTGATTTATAGTGAAATCAAACTGGAATTATATCACTGTCATTCAACAAAAGAATGTTGGCACATCAGCATTTTACAGGTCATCACAAGCACATCAGCACTTTCAGCGTTTGACTTAATTTAGATTTCTACTATAAGTTTATTCAGAACTTTTATTATTAGGACTTGTATATGTAATTCTATGATTATTTTGGGATTTAATATGCAATACTGCAAGTTCCTTTTTTATTTTCACTTTGTATTTCTAGATAAATAAATTATTTGTTGAATTTTACAAAGCTTGTTGCTTTTCACTCTTTTCTGTTACTTATTTTAAGAGCATAGACTCGGAACAACATATTCTTAGCACATTCACATACGCTAGTAAATATCTAAAATGTGACGTGTGTTTTCGCTTTTAATCAGATTTTTTTCCGAAAGTTGGATTCGCCTCAAGTATGTTTCACAACATTCCATTTGGCCGCCGAGTTGACACACGTGACACGTGCCATACATGTGACTAAAGGAGAATAAATATATAGATAAAGCTACATATGTGTTTTGTTCCGAGTGGGCGGAAAGAACTAGTTTGATGCGGAGTAGGAATATATCAAGGTCGTTAGGTAGAGATGTATGTTTCTGCGCCGTATCAAATGAATTCTTTCTCGGACTCCCTTAAGGTATGTGCCAAACGCATATGTTCTAATCCTGCGACCTATTAAGAGACCCTAAGAGCTCAAGAGGCACCTTAGAAGGAAAGGATAGAAAAGGAACTACATTGAGGAGGCTATCAATAAAACTAGACTCCTCGACAGAGGAACACTCCTGAATTATAAAACTAAGAAAAGCAACAAGCATGTCCCCTTCGTGCTAACTTGTCACCCCGATTCCCAAAACCTACAACAGATCATACGCAAGCATTGGCTCCATACTGAATAGTCTGAACGTCTCAAGGGTATATTTCAGGAAGTTCCTATGGTTGCGTACCGTAGACCTAAATATCTCAAGGACCATCTGGTACGAACCAGAGGAACTTCAAACAAGACCACAGATTCAGGCACATGCCATTGCAAAAACAACTATTGCCAAATTTGCAAACATATGCCCGAGACCAAATCTTTTAGAAGTTCGACAATAGGAGTTAACTACACTATCAGTCAGAACTTAGGATGTCGAGCCAATAATATAATCTGTCTTCTAACATTCAAGATATGTGCCAATCAAAGATGTTGGCGAAATCATTGATTTCAGAAAGGAATGAATAATAAAAAAAGCCGCATTCGCAATAAAAATGAACAAGAAAGTCGCCAACCACTATAACTCGAATATACATTCAGTCGAATCGCTCGAGATGTACCGATTGAATCTAACCTATGGTGGACAGACATAGAACGCACACGTACAGAACCATACTGGATACTGCAATTAAAAATTCATATGGAATTTAAATTCTAACCTTCCCGCTGCAACCTTGACAAAATTACAGCCAGTCATTAATTTTTTTTCACGCGAAGCGCTCGCGCGCGTGTGTGTGTGTGTGATTTGTATTTTTAGTGTAGCTTTAACTATTTTTTCAGTCATATCGTTACCATGTCTGCAGTGTGGCAGTTTATAGTGATGCCTAGCACTGGGGCAACATTCCGCCAACGTGTAGCATCATGTCCCACAGGGTCACATTATCCTGACACCAGGCCGACCAGTCCTAACACTAACCTCTTAATGCTGAGCGCCAAGCGAGGCAGCTGTAAGTACCATTTCTGTAAGTCTTTGGTATGACTCGGCCAGGATTCGAACCCGCGACCTCCCACACCCGAGGGGTACACTTTAACCACTGTGCCGCTGGAGCGGTCTAGAGAGTGGACTATAAAGAAAGCACCGTGCATTGGATCACATATTTCACTACCGGATCATCATCAATGCCTAATCACTCAATGTGCACTGTCGCCAGAATACCCACAGACAACCACATCGCGTTGCTCAAATTCTAAATTACCTTTAAATCAATAGTAAAAATGTCTTAATCTAACCTTTTTATCACAACTAAAAGCAGAGAGGATAAAATTATCGAAATAGACTGGGACTACATTCGTGTGTACTGAATCGGAAGCAATAATTGTGACCCGATTCCTATCATCGTACCTATAGCCTGGTTAGCGGCTTCTATGTAGCTACAGGCATTATGAACTTCTGAGACAGTGATACGTGTAAAGTGAAGCTGTTTGCGTTTATAACATGCACAATGGAGAGAATATTGGCATACCTCTATATCAACTTCATGTACTGTAGCTGAAATTTCTTTGGAAATTGTACTTAGGGAAATTGTACATGATCTAAGCACACAGCTGACCAAAATGACTGCTCCCATGTGCTAAAAAAATCAGTCTGAATTAGTCTAAAATACACTTTTTTCAGCAGTTATTAAAATAGGGAAAATTAATTTTCCAGACTAAACAGTACCAGTTTCTGAAAGTGCAACGAATGAATTGCCAAATATATAAAATGTAAAAAAGTTATCGGCTCTTTTCTATAATTTACCTCTGAAGTCCAATCATACACCAAAATAAAGGGAGTTAAAAGTTCTTTTGACAATACCTAAAATATACAAGGTCATTTTTAAAGAGCCAGTATAACCAGTCAGGAAAACATGGGAAATTCTTTTTCTTTAAAAATACGAAACTGCAGAGCGCCACTATAAGTACATGTTCGAAGTATGACATGGGACAAGCCTAATCATACTTTCTCACATGACAGTTTAGGATATTCCACGAAAAAATTGAAGGTAGATGATTCAAACCTAATAAGCATGTTTATAAATTCACACAGAAGCTAAATCTGTAATTTGATTACATTTGCTCCAAGTTAAAGCACAGGAGATAAGGTCATACGTAACTTGTGCTTCAAATGAACAGATACATGTTTATGAATGTCTGTTACAGAAGTATATATCTGCAAATCGAGATGGTTGTTTGGTAATGAGAAGTATGCCAAGTTTATATATATTTTTAAAATAGGTTTTATTGACATAAAGATAGATAATACTTGCCTGTAATAATGTATCTTGGTACAGTATTTAAACCATAAGACAAACATATACATGTTCTAGATATTTATTTCCTTACTGTAAGACGTGAAGAGAAGATAAAAGGAAGGTGTTACGACTCTATGGTATTAAACAAACAGAAAAGAGTGAAAACCAACAAGTTTTGTGATATTCAATAAATAATTTATTTCCCTAAAATACAAAATTAAAAATTAAAAAACAAACAACTCACACTATGGTGCATTAATCCTAAATAGTCCTAAAAGTTCTAGCACATGTCCTAAAGTATCCAGTGTTCCAAATGAGCCCCATTTTCGTTCCGAATTGATGTCCAATCTATTGTGATGATGTGCCAATAGTCTGGAATAGTTTGATGTGCTAACAGTTTCGATGTATCAGAACGATATAACCCAAGATGTCTTTAAATGTATTCATAGTAGTTCCAACACAGTAGTGAATCCTAAAATACACGAGCTTCTTGTAATTCCAATGAATAATTGAAATAAACCCATAAATAAATCCTCTCAACTGAACACAATTAAATGGCTCCACTAAGACTAAAGTTTAAGATAGGGATAAATAATTCTTAGGTAAGCATCCCTTATATAGCAAACTAAAAAGCCAATTTCAGAACCAGAATAAGGTTTCACATAACCATTTTGCTTGTCAATAAGGTCAGGTCCTTTAGCAGCTAACCAATCAGAAATTAGTTTACTTGATTTTCCTAGGGGGAAACCCATGATCTGCACTCAAATCCCATCAAATTCGTTAAAAAAGATTTCATCTACGCTTTTCAAGATTAAAAGGCCACAGAAACATGATTACCAAACAAAATGTGTTTACGGTGTGTTGAATAATGACCCTTACAATTTATAATCATAAAAATGAACACACATAATATAGATATCAGTAACAAAGTAAGGTAATGAAGAAGGGAGAAGATGGAGAATAGAAAAAATAAATATTGGTTACATTTATGTTTTCGAGGTAACATATCAATATATATGAAAATTATCAGCATTTCTACAAAACACATATGAGAGCATATGTATAAAGGCATACTCATGTACAAAAACATGCGCATGCGCATAAATACTAATGCCAGAAAGAGAGTGAGAGATAAAGGGTTATTTTTTTCTAATTCAGCACCTTGTGCACCTTATTCAGTGATCACATTGGGAAAATATGACATCATTCACTGGTATCAATTACTCCACTTTCATAATCACTACTCTGTTTCCCTATACAAATTGTTTTCACATGATTTCGTTTAGTAAATAACTTGAATACGTTTGGATCTCTCAGGTCAGACTTCAAATTTGAAATGAAATATCAAATCACAAGAGTGCTCTTGCAGATTTGGTTTCTGTTTCGAAATTTCGATCTAAAGATAATAGATTTTGCAAGTAATAATTCTAGATTTACACAGTTTTACTGGTAAGATTCATTTAAAAATAAAGTTTTCAGAAATCTCAAATCGAATCCAATCTCAGTTCTATAAAAATGTAAAACCTGACCCCAAAAATGTTTCACAAGAACAAAATTGCAAAATAAAGGTGTTATCGTTTCTTACAGAAAGAACATCCCTTATCGGCTACAAAACCGATTTTAATAAGAAACTATAATGTTGTATTCAAAGTAATTTACGAAATCGAATATACCTTATTGCATCAATCTCTATCTTTTGGGATACTGAATTCAAGATGTACAAAACTTTAAGGGTAATGGATTTAATTAAAATAGGTTTCTTGAGCTTTAGGACACTGAAAAAAATGACTTTATTAAACTTCTCTCTCTCTCTCTCTCTCTCTCTCTCTCTCTCTCTCTCTCTCTCTCTCTCTCTCTCTCTCTCTATATATATATATATATATATATATATATATATATATTTCTGTATCCATGTAAATTAAGGAGTAGAAATTCAATATTTATCGGCGAAAATGTGTGATGATATTTTCCCCATCAGCCACAAATTTACTCTGTCTAAATATATCATGATTGAGCTTATAATACCATAATATTGCGTAATCTGGGGTGAAAAATCATATTATTCTCAAAAAACCTTTCATATGATAAATATAAAGATTGCTCATCAAAGAAATTGCATATAAATTTTATCCCCTTCGACAACCACGATCAGTAAATAAAATGGTCTCTTGTGAAATTTTCAGAAAGTTTCTATCTTTTTCGATTGTCATAAATTCTGCCTCTGATAAATGTACATACTTCCGAAACGAATTTTTACATATATTTTTTGATAACTGCGATATTTGCAAATCATTTAGTTGAAAAAATGTGATACGAAAACTCATATTTATTGAGAAAGTAATTAAGTATATTTCGCCACCAAAAATGATTAAGTTTCGTACATCTTGAATTTCGTATTTAAAATTCATGTTCACAGTCTTTCTTTATTGACGAATAACATAGCTAATAGTAAGAGAAACTTGAAACCCAATCAAATTATTCATGTTTACATATCTGTCCATGAATTCGCAAATGCCCCTATATTTATAACTTTTGTTTTGCTGATATTCACTTTTATTCCCGACGTTTATGCAAATACGTCTAATGTTTCTACCGAGGCAGAAAAAAAGTTCTCTGATCATCTAACAGAAACTATGTGCCATCTGCATATTGTGCCAGTTTATTTTCATATCCATTTATGCATATACATTCAATATCATTATTATTCCGAACCATAATTCCTAAAAATTTCTGCTAATACGACTAATAGAAACAAATAAGGTGAGGGAGGATTTCCTTAGCGACAACCACGTCCAATGTAAATAAACTGCGATGAAAATCCATTTTCAGTCGCACATGTGTTATACCACGAGATGTGTAAATGTTTCATTAAAATGAAACGAGGCTTTTAGGGACAAATTTATCGCAACGAGTGGTATATCAAAGATACAGCGTAATACTATACATATATTTTATTTATATCACAGACAAATACACATACTTGCATGTCAAACTCAGTTAAGATTGGCTGAAAGCAACTGAGTATTGACGGAATGAATGGAATGAATGAACTCTGCACAACCCTTTATTGTGTGTCCACAAGAAAATATAGTTCTTTACCTTTTGCAGGTAATCACAGTCTCCTTTGAAAATGATATGTTGCTTCTTTTATTTTCTGGAACTTCTATTTTCATTCATATTGATTAAATAATTATAAGGCACAGTTATGATTTAAACATGAACGATGGTTTAAATGAAGAAAGTAGTGCATTACAAACACAGCAAAGTGAACACGCAGCATATTCAACGAATCTGAAATATAAACTAAGTGAAATGAGGAACCAGCAAGAGGTAATTCAAACATCTCAACGTATTGTAGTTATTCGAAGACATTATTATGATTTAGTTAACATTACTACCTAACATGCAACTGTTTCTATCCTTCATTTTTGTCTTTCCCTTTCCGTTGGTTTGTGTGACTATATTGTATCACCCTTCATTGGTCCAGATACATCATCGCTTGACAGGCGAAAGTTGGGGAGACTTACCATGAAGGCATCTTTTTAAATAATAGTCCATCCCTATGTGTATTGTTCAATTAGTCTGCTGCCTTACCAACTGAGTGAGAGAAAGTCTGGGATGGGAGTGGAGGTAAAGCAGCCTTCTGACATTTTAATATCAAATAATCTGTTTTCAGACCTCTACTAGATTTGATCAAATAGGGAGACGAAATAAAAACAAAGATAGTTACAAAGAAAATTAGGATTATCTGTCAATGAATTGTTGGCTGGGGGATGAACTTGTTAAAATATAACATTGGTACAGTATGGACCCCCAGGCATCAATTTATTAACGGATACTTATTTTCTTTGTAACAGCTACTGTGTCTCTCTCTCCTAACCCAAAATATACTGTATAATCTTGCCAGGCTATTGCAAGAATGTATCGTTGGTATTGCGATGACTGTAGTAAAATCCCATAGATCGTGTACACCTAGCCGTTACTTGGTGCAAGTTCAGTTTTCTTTTCCTCTCTTACTCCATATACTTTCCCGTATTCTCTCCCATACTCCCATATCTTTGAGAGAGAGAGAGAGAGAGAGAGAGAGAGAGAGAGAGAGAGAGAGAGAGAGAGAGAGAGAGAGAGAGAGAGAGAATTTTGATGAAATTTTGCACCATATTTAATTCATTTAGAAGATGGGGATTATTAATATATTTATTGTTATTTTATTACAATGCTAATGATTAATCAGTGGAAATTCATCACAGATTTAGAGAATATAGAAGCATCAGCATACTGTTGAAATATAACCTAATGTTGACACAATATTTATATAT
>JAECUM010076922.1:0-16695 GCA_016617855.1 Megalonaias nervosa
TATATATATATATATATAAATTACAGAAGAATAAAGCAACCTTCTTAAATAAATAAGTTTTTTTAGTTGAAGATATTGATTTTTAAATTTGTATTTAAAATAATACATAACGTCCCCGTTACAAAAAGTCAAGTGTTAAGCAAATATTCCTTGTACCAACTCCGACGACACGTCCCCGTTACAAAAAGTCAAGTGCTAAGCAATCATTCCTTGTACCAACTCTAACGATACGTCCCCGTTACAAAAAGTCATTCTGAGTCAGTAAAATCATCATTATCGCCCCTAAATTATCAAATACAATACATGCGTATCCCCAAATTATCAAATACAGTACATATGTATCCCCAAATTATCAAATACACTACATACGTACCCCCAAATTATTAAATACAGTACAGTCATATCCCCAAATCATTAAATACAGTACAAACATATCTGCAAATCATAAAATACCCAAATCATTAAATGCAGTACAAATATATCCCCAAGTCATACAATGCAGTACAGACAGATCCAGAAATCATCAAATACAATACAGTCATATCCCAAAATTATTACAGTACAGAATATCCCACAAATTTGGGCAATAAAATAATCTTATTAATTTCACTTGCTATTTTATGTTTGTGTTTCCTCGAAAGTGATATTGCATCACATATATTCATATACTGACACTGTGTGAACTTTAGTGGGCGCTATTAAACGTAATGAATATACATATGGATCAATTTGATCAGTGCACGGGATAGATTATACAGTTTTGAAAGAGACAGATTTGTCCGCTTCCCGACCCCAAAAAGTTATTATTTTACTGAAACGGTAGATTCGTTGTTTTGGAAAGAACGTTGACATAACAGAATAAATACATCTGAAAAATTACCCTGCCATATGGTAGGGCCTGTTCGACTAAATGTGTATTCGTGGTTTGTTATTTTCGAACTGCTTCCGGAATAAGGTAGAGATATAATGCAGCTGTCAAGTCATAAAACAGTTTGTCCCTTAATCGTTGACTCATGTGATCTACCTTGGAGTTTTGTTTTGGATACTATTGTCACTTGAATACCACAATAATGGACAGAATGTATCCAGTTCTTTTTGTTACTCGTCATATTTGCTACAAGTGCGGATGTAGGCAGTGATGTGATGAGGTTTTCCGCACCAATAATTAATGTAAACTGCTCAAGAATTTCAGATCTTACACCATTTTAGCTTTTGCATGATTTGTTTTGTTACTGGTTATGTCAACATAATAATAATTGAAGGATAGGAAGTATCACAATATCAGACGTTTGTAAGTACTTTGTAAACCCTTTCCGATCAATAATCTACTAATTTTATACCGTATTTGCACTGTTGAGAACTTGAGACTTGGCCGCTTTCTTGTGAGGAGGTATTTGTACCACATAGCCTACCTCGCAACATTGGTAGTGGGAGGGGGATAAACAACAGATTTTAAATATATAGACCGCTGGGTAGAAGTATAGTTCTTACGTACGTCTTAATCTTATATTTTATAAATGTAGAAAATTCAAGTAATTCAAATGGAAGTAGGTCACAAGTAAAGAAAACTAGATTAAAATAAGAACACAATGAGCTTTTATTTTCAAATAATTATAATCTTATGCTTCATGTCACACCATAGGTCGAAACGAGCGCAACTTGTACATTTTTGTTAATGTTTTATTAAGTGTCTGCTTCTACCTAATCTCCTTCTTCGTTTGAAATTTGATGATCAATACTATCACTTTAATCTTCTCGTCTTCACTCATCTTAAGATATGAATATAAAAATAATACCGTAATACTGTTGTAGAAATAAAAACTTGGAAACCTGTTATGGTGACACTTCGTCAAAATGCATAAATCCAAATATTATCAAGTAACGTAGTTCATTATCTCATACTAAATCAAACAGCCAAAGTAAATCTCTCTCTCTCTCTCTCTCTCTCTCTCTCTCTCTCTCTCTCTCTCTCTCTCTCTCTCTCTCTCTCTCTCTCTCTCTCTGTATTGAATACATACCATCTTTGCTTATTTCCCGTTGATTGAACTCCCTCATTATTCATTTTACGCAAATATAATTAAATAAATAAATACATAAATAAATAACTCAACCAACTTTTCTCAATCAATATATTGTAGGTTGTAGTAAAACAAATCTGTTCTTACTAGAAGATCGCACATTGCTTATAGCGTACCTCAGAAGAAGAGGATGGAGACGGAAAGGAGATCTCAAGACGTCCTCTAGAAGGCACGGACAGACAAACATTGACTAGGCTATGAATTAAGCTGTAAACGTCGATAGAGAATTGCCCTCTTGGGCTATAAAATTAAAAAGACCAACAAGTGCCTCTATTAATTTACCACCCTGTGCTACAAACACCAAACATCGTTTGGAAGCATTGACACCAGATCGATCTTCAGAACGCCTGAAAAGCATATTTCATAAGTTCCTATGTACCATCTAGTGCATACCAAGGTGACTTTGGTCACACACACACACACACACACACACACACACACACACACACACACACACACACATCTATTACATATATAAATTATTCCGAAGATCGACTATTGGAGTTAAATCTGTTATCAGTAGGAAGTTAAGATACCAAACCAAGAATGTAAGGTATCTCCTGACATGAAAAATTAGTGCCATAAAACATGTTGGGTAAATCTTTGACTTAAAAACCCAGTGAATCAGCACAAGAGACAAGGGTCGCAATCTCAATAAAATCACTGCGAAAAATCGCCCACTACTACCACTGACGTGGACAATCTCTAGATTCCGTCAAGATGTTACCGATTGAGCCTAACACAAGCTGGACAGATATTGAATACACACGTAAGGAACGATTCTGGATTATTTAACTGAAAATTCTTGGTGAATCCTGATTGAACGGATGTAGCATTCCTAATTCAGCCTTGTCAATATTTATCTTACAGTCAATAGTTTAAGACCCATATGTAAATCTTTGCGACTGATAGAAAAAAAAAAAATAAATACTTCTTGACACTTTACTTGAAATTATTATTATTATTATTATTATTATTATTATTATTATTATTATTCAGTATCCTGCAACAATATTCTAATGAGGCATATCCTTTCTACCTTCTCGAGGAATAACTTTACCGAGATATACCTTTCATTACATACTATAGTCCATGGTATTACATGGCGTTGTTTCTCGCTACGCATGGTTTCGGTCCTTTGTTTAACTTGTAATTAACTCAGATCGATTTTCCATATGGATAATATTAATGTATGTCTAACACCTCACCTTGAATTATATTTATATACCTGAGCTATTCTGATTCCAAACACAAAATGAACATGTAGTTTACATTTTTTGATATTGTTTTTCATCTCATTCTCCCTTCCCTCTCATCCCTTCCTCCATCCCACCTCCACCTTCATTTTGAAATCTAGTTTTGTAGATTTGGCCCTGGTATTTATTCATATAAATATTGAAGGTTTTCTCTCTGCTTTCGTGTTATGTATTTCCTTTGCTTTCGTATGTTGTTTATCGTCCTCACGAATAGCTTAATTACCTCTAAAAAATGGCAAACTGGTATTTTATTTTGATTTTTGTTTAAATGTTTGCATACATTTACACGGAATGTTTTATCTTAACTTCAAAATTTTGACTTTAACGAAATATCACATGACCCATTGTGGTTACTGTTGTTACATTTTTTTCCTACATAATATTTTGATGTAATAAATGTTCTCTGGAAATCAGAATTTATATGTTTACCAAAAACTCATTAAATTTCTTGATAATCCTAACTAATTCAAGTTATGTTTGTGTAATTTGCATATGTCCTTGAAAACTGCGTGCCTGTGAATATTTTTTCTCCAGATAGATTAGCGTGCCCATTTATGACTTTTGTCTAAATTTAGTTTACCATGCACGAGTGTATACTTGGCACTAATGTACATGTTATTCACACGAAATTCAAGGCCATACACAAACACCAATTTAGGTGTGATATGTCGAAAGTAATTAGTTTTGCCTGGAATATCGGATACTGTCCGTAAATAAATCAATAACAAACAGGTAAATAAATTTGGAACATTCATTAAATATATGTAAACTTAAACACACGCGCATATCATTAATCCAAGACAGAGGATTTTGGGATAAATAAATATTATGGAAATGTTTAATCGTCTTTAATTTCGTTTGAATTTGCTCGGAGTATGTATTTTGAGCATGGGCGTAAAATTAAAGCATTTAATGTAGGAATAAAAGAGTGACTATCAGAGAACTAATAGCGTTAGGGCATGTTGTATGTAAGGCGAGCATATATGATTGGCTTTATTAGGGTGACTGAGTGAAGTTTCAGTACTTATTAAGGTTATAAATTAAACTGAGTGAATTGCGTCGATACACTGAGCTTTTGCATGTTCTTGTAAGATCGGCTAATTTGACACGAAATTTCTGTTTTTATGTCAAGAAGCAATAGGCTGGAAACAACCATTATATCTCTCCGTGACTGAACATTCATCCCAGCATAGTCAGAGCAATCGTGTTAAGTGTCCCAGCATAGTCAGAGCAATCGTGTTAAGTGTCCCAGCATAGTCAGAGCAATCGTCTTAAGTGTCCCAGCATAGTCAGAGCAATCGTGTTAAGTGTCCCAGCATAGTCAGAGCAATCGTGTTAAGTGTCCCAGCATAGTCAGAGCAATCGTGTTAAGTGTCCCAGCATAGTCAGAGCAATCGTGTTAAGTGTCCCAGCATAGTCAGAGCAATCGTGTTAAGTGTCCCAGCATAGTCCGAGCAATCGTGTTAAGTGTCCCAGCATAGTCCGAGCAATCGTGTTAAGTGCCCCAGCATAGTCAGAGCAATCGTGTTAAGTGTCCCAGCATAGTCAGAGCAATCGTGTTAAGTGTCCCATCATAGTCAGAGCAATCGTCTTAAGTGTCCCAGCATAGTCAGAGCAATCGTGTTAAGTGTCCCATCATAGTCAGAGCAATCGTCTTAAGTGTCCCAGCATAGTCAGAGCAATCGTGTTAAGTGTCCCAGCATAGTCAGAGCAATCGTGTTAAGTGTCCCAGCATAGTCAGAGCAATCGTGTTAAGTGTCCCAGCATAGTCCGAGCAATCGTGTTAAGTGTCCCAGCATAGTCCGAGCAATCGTGTTAAGTGCCCCAGCATAGTCAGAGCAATCGTGTTAAGTGTCCCAGCATAGTCAGAGCAATCGTGTTAAGTGTCCCATCATAGTCAGAGCAATCGTGTTAAGTGTCCCAGCATAGTCAGAGCAATCGTGTTAAGTGTCCCAGCATAGTCAGAGCAATCGTGTTAAGTGTCCCAGCATAGTCAGAGCAATCGTGTTATCGTGTTAAGTGTCAACGGAAGCATTAAGACTCTGCCTTCTTGTCTACTTTTAAAATAATTCGACATGAATAGGACACTTCAACTTCATGTTCTAATGGTGCAGATACTGATTTTCGTAATTTAATTATTGCATCAGTTTATTAGCAGGGTAAATTGTTTCCCTTCCATATTTAACGCAAGTCAGGTAGATAAAGCGTTTAAAAAGAGATATTTTTATTTAACTGCTATCGTGTTGAAAGTAGAAGTTCTAAATATCCTGGCGTATTCACAGTTTTGTGCAACACATTGGTCGGTGACTGGTCAAAATGGACATATGGCTGAAAACGGCGGATAGTTAATAAATTTGAAATTTGTTTCAAACGAAGTGCGGAAATGGGATACTTTTTAATCTGCCCTTGTTGATATGATTACACAAATAAGTCAATTGCTTAATGCCTTTAAAATTAGAAATAGGTATCCACTGAGCGAAAAAAGGTAATATCCATAGTCTGCTTTTTTTTTAAAGGTCCAGTCATTTTGTACCCCCTTGTGTTACTGTGTGTACTTATGTAGTGTTAGAAAATATTATTTTTAACATCATCTTGTTTTTGCTGGACTTCTACATTGTCTATTCAAAGAATATTAACGATTTTACAATCATATTGGTAACAAAATAAGCTTTAGAACTATCAATCTGTTTTCGAGTAATTTGTTTGTTTAGAGGTATGTATTCGAGTTATTGATTTGTTTTAATTACATTTCTTTGAAAATTTGCACTGTTATGCTGACATCACAAATAATTTTTCCTTCCTTCCTACAGGAACCATAATCATTTTTGCAGATGAGAAAAATCACGGTAAAACAGAAAGAAGGAACGTAGACATTCGGATCCAGTCGGTCTTATCTGTAATGAAACATAATAACAGGTCCAGAATTAAGATACCAGAGGCAAAATGGCTTGACATACATTGTCCATCTTTAGAAACATACAGCTAACCAATCTACATAATAAGTCGAATAGTCCTGGTACACAACAGTTAGTTCATCGAGTGTGTTACGACAGCTAGACGGTTATGAGTTCCCCAACGAAGGTAATATTTCAGCTTGTGAAATACTTAAAATACAACTGAATCTAATGTAAAACCATTTTGCAGCTTTCTTGAAATAAAAACAACTGTTAACTGCAATGGCATTTAAACTACGAAGAAAAGTAGTAAATTAACATTTAAAGCACCAGAGAATTAGACATATATAGAAGCTTGCCGTAGAGGACAAGTACAAATAAATCAGAAATAGAACTATTGATATATTTATATGGGTTTAAATCTATATGCCATGTACAAACAAGGAATTGTATGTTCATTAGGATGTATATTAGAAAAGGCAGTAAGCCTAGCATTAGAGGATCGTGAACATACGAGAGTAGACACATATCTTGGGATTTCAAGCTGAATGGACTGATTGAAAAGTGAAATATTCATACCTTTTAACGTTATTTTAGAAAATGATTTAAGTTAAGCTCTTTTAAATTTTGCAAAATATCAAGGGAGATATTGACATTTTACAAATTTATATTGAAAGAAATAAATTTTCTCTGTTGCATTTCATTATTACTGAAAAAGCAAATCTCTAAACCACAACATTATTTTGCTGGATGAAATATTATATCAATAAACTGAAAAAGTCTCAAGAGACTTTACGCTGGAAAAGGTAAAAATAAAATTTAGAATATAAATCGATAAATAAACTCTTAAGGTGGTTGTTCTAATTTCAAATCCCTATATATGCCATAGCTGAAGCTTGCTAATATTTCACTCCTCCTAGTGTGTCATCATGTTAGAATGCATTAATCGAAACAAGCAGGTCCTCTAACACACCTTTTCGTTGTTTTGGCCTCAAAGTTAAATTTCTAAGAAAATATCGTATGATTTCCTAAAATACCGTTGTTTTATTTCAGGGCCAGTCTTTGAGACTGGCTGTAAGTCGAACGATGGAGAAAAATCGTGTATTCCACTTGGCTCAGTGTCTGATTCGGTCAATCGAAGAGGAGACACTTGCCGGGGTTGATTTGCTGCATACGTTAGAGGTAGTTAGACGAACAAGCAACCCCGATCTTGACTACTTCAGAGACTTAAATGAATGCACAGACAGAACATCTGCTGCAGATATAGGCGTGGAAAAAAGCACAGAAGATACATCAACCAATGACAGTTATCAAGCAGTGTCTTCGAGCAAGAACAAGTGTTTACAAATAGATCGTATGCCACAGATAAATGAACTCATGGATGAAGATTTACTTGTGCGTAGTGAAAGCAAGAATAATGATAGAGAAATTTTAAAAAACGCAATGCATGAAATATTGGTAATGCCATTAAGACGGTCGAAGAGTTTGCCATCCTTTACTGAATTCACCAATCAAAGCAGTTTTGGCGAAAACAATAGATGTATGTCAGAGCTACGATCATATGAATTAAGCCGGTTACATCACGTGCCAAAACATACGAATGAAACCATGGGTAACGAGAAACTTGACATGATTCATGGGATAGTTCCGAATTTAGAATGTAAAGAAAATATGTCCTCAGAAGATCTTTGTAAACAACAAGATGGTCAAGATGCAATATCAGTTTCTTCTGATCAGTTAGAAGTAAAAAGTCTCGATGATGATACACAGAGTGACAACGGGAGTTTTCTCAGAGACTTCTACCCAAGCAAAGAATGCAGCAGTATGGTCAGAGAAAAGACACTTTTTGATAAAGATAATTTTGTTGCAAATTATGTGATAAATTTACCATTAAAGGACCGTAAAAACTCCCTAGATGTTGACCTCACAAAGCTATTTAATGAACAGGTCAGTGATGTTGATGAAACAGGATTTAGTCTGGTGCATATTTATGCCGATGGTAGTTCATCCGATACCCTACATTCAAGTAGACAGCATAAGGAGACTGTAATTGGATGTAAAACTTTAGATAAAAGATCAGCAAAACATTCACAGAATATGCGTGAAGCGGCATACAAAAGTAATCCTTCTTCAAAAAAAGAAACTTTCCAAAGAAAGTCAAAACATCTAATTGACTATTCAACTTTCATCCGTTCTTATCAGCTATATAAACAGAGGCGGGACGAAAGACTTAATACATATTCTAAACCGGAAATGATCCGTTGGGGTGATGCTTTTGTGCAAAATCTCTTTCATTCCGAGCCTATATCGTGCCAAAAGTCACCAAAGATGGACTATGAAGAGAAGCAAAAAAATTGGAACGGTGTTATGTGTGAAAATCTAACTGCTAGAGACAAAATTGACAGGCATCTTTCAAATAAAGGTCACGAAAGCGCTGTTTCATCTTCTCATCGTGAAAATAAATTTCGATGTAACAACATTCCAAAATTACCTTCCACGGGTTGCACAAAAAGACATCTTCCAGATATTTATTCTAGATCGGTAAGTGAATAAACTTTTAAATTTAAGTAACGACACCACTTTTGATATCAATTTTACTATGGCTTGTTCTCTTCGTAATTGCAAAATTAATGTGGATATCGACAGACAGGAGGTATATATAACTTACTCCTAATTGTCACAGCAAACAGAAAAACAAACAAAAAGTCTCCAACATTAATGTCCAGTAAAAATTCTTCAGAGAAATAAATGGTGTCGACAGACTCTATTGAATAATAAATACACAATTATATCAGGAAATCTTATTTGTGGGTTAATGTGATAATTCTTAACTGTATCTTTGAAAACATGCAGTCTATTAATAGGCATTTAGTTTCTCTCCCTCTTTTTATAACTCTCAGTGGAGGTAATTAACGTTTTTTGGCAAGGATACAAGTGTGAAAAATAATTTTGCATGATTTAAAAGCAAACAATTTGCATTGACCAATAAACATTAAGATCATAATTTCCAAACAATAAACCAGAATGAATGATATCTTCCGTAAAGGTCAGTTTCATCAAATTTGCAAAGTAAAGTTTCTATAATTGAGGGGCCAACCATGACATTTTTTCTCTAAGCACTGAAATGTTGTAAATTGATTTCAGGGAATCTCCAAAGGCAGGTCAGCGGAGCCTCTTAGTTTAAAACCTCACAGGTCACGTGACGCCACGTACGTAGACTACAGAAAGCTCGATACGAAAAGCTTATCTTCAAGAAAACCAGGCAAAATCACGGAAACACGACATGCAAAGGAAAAATGACTCTCAAGTCAAACGGATTGCTCCCTTATGTTTGAGACGGGACCAACTTAACATCTAATCATTAGTTTCTAATTCGCGGTGATTGAAAGAATTAAAATATACAATAAATTATGGTTATTTTTAAGTATGCAGTGTAATGTTCACAATATATGCAATGAAAATGTTTTACGTACAATTGAAAAAAATCTTCAAATTTACCAGATTTTTGAGAGTTTATTTAAAAGCTGAATCTGTTCCTTCAGTGATCGTATTAATTAAAACTTAATTTTGGAATATGAGTTCGCTAAATCATGTTCATTTAAAATCAAGAGCAATGAGAGGAAGACTGATCTTGCCACGTGCATCTAAATGTATTGCACTCTCAAAGAGTCCAGGTCCAGAGTAATTGATATACGATGATTATATCGCGATATCGATCGGATTATAATGTCATGAACCCATTACTTGACTATTACAGCATGCTGTGAGATCCATTACACTATAATAAAACTATCGGATACGCAAAAGCAAAGGCATCGAAGTTCTATCGGAATTAAAATGTAAATGAAAGCGAATCGATGTGAAGCGGATCCGCTTTTTATCGTTATATACATGCACAGACGTGTTAATATTGGATCATTTTTCAGAACAGAAACTAATTTCATTTGCATTGATGCTACTAATGACTAAATTGCTTTTCTATATCAACTATCATTTACACTATGGCATGAATGTTAACATTCTGTTATTCATTAATTGATTTTTTGATATTTGTGAAATCGAGCCATTTTCTGGCATATGAGTGTATAAGTAAAGCTAGGAATTCTACGTAGTTCACTGTTATTGTTGGGATATGCATTAAAATACAGAGAGAATGAGTCATATAGGGAGAGATATGCGTCATTTGAAAATTTTGAAGATATTCATTTCATTAAAGAAATGTAAATGACAGATACACAATCCGGTGCAGTTGCAAAAACGACTGGAATATATCCAGTGAATAAAAGTGGTCGTATGCTATGAAACTATATTTGAACAACCTCCATCATTGACGAGTGAATTTGTACAATACATGTGATGGTGCACCTAATTTGATTTTCTCGCATTCATTAGGTAGCTTTTACTATTACTTTCCTTTTCCCACTTTGGTGATAATATCTAATTTAGCAGCGTTTGAATAGAATTTCTTTGCACTGCGCGTACGATAATGCTTTCATGGTATCAAGTAAAAATGAAAGGTATATACATTATTTCTACATTAGGTGTCGTTGTCCACTTACACCTGCACGGTAGTTACATCATAATTTATATATAAATCCACAATAATGAAGAAAATGCATTATAGAAGCTATTATATGTGGGTTTCTTTTAATTATTTGCTAGTTACACGCTAAACAATGTCGCGGATGAAATGTAGTTTAACAAGACCCATAAATGCTGGCAACATACCTAAGGATTATAATTATTTTTAGATTTGGGCTTCGTTTTCACCATTACTGGGGGCCCGGAGTGGCCGAGGGGTCTAAAGCTCTCACCATAACAGATCATTGCCATTTCACCTCTGTCTGCGTGGGTTCGAATCTTCGGCTCGACCAGCGAGGGTACGTGAGAAAACTTGCCAGTAGCTTACCATTAATGTTATCCCTAAAAATTCACTGTCGTCATTATTGACTCTTGACAAGGACTCCTAAAGCAAGCAATTGCCTGTATTATATTATCATCAATTTGATAAGTACAAATCTGTTGCAGTCAAAATTACGTCGTGCCAGAGTCCTAGGTATCTTTGAATATCTTACACTTTACATTAAAACTTTGCTTTCTGTACTACCTTTTGTTTATTGTTGTCCATAAACCAGACCCTTCCACTATGAAACTCGACATAACATTTCAAGAAGCAAATGTTAATCCAGCCTTGGAAACTCTACTCGAAATCTTCAAAGGCAGACTTTTGATTGGACAAATTTAGTTCGAGCAAGCTTTAGACTCTAGTAAAGTTTTACGACAGAGGGACCCAATTTCTAAATGGTATTGAAGACCATATTAAATGAACAGTAGCACAAAATATTTTCAATTTGCTTTCAACAGTTCCGTGTGTGAATAAATGCGCACGTCTAAAATTATCACGAATAGAGTAACCTTTACAAGAAAATAGCGATTGATTAGTTATTACTTGGATAATGCTTGCCAAGCTTTTCCCACACAAATCAGCTTTAGAGTAATTGTTAGCCTGGACTCTGACATAATACCATAATCCAAAACCAGAACTAATAGGTTATATGCATGAAAATACATGTCTTATGGCTTAAGTATTTGAAATCAAGCCTTTGTTCGGTTTTGATAGGTGAAAACCAGACATTTCAAAACTTGATCTTGCTTGTGCTGTGCCTGAACAATTAGACCTCCTACGTGCATTTAAAAACTACTTGTTAGGTCATAAAGGACTGATGGTATTATGAACTTTAATCAACGTCGTTACGTATACCGTACAGCCCAGGCATGAAATATGCTCTGTAAGATATTTTAATAATTAATATATTTAATATCAAATTGGTACAGTCAACAAAACTGGACATGGTTATGGAAACAGGCTGCATCGTACATGAATGACAGATAAAATCAAGTTCTATGATACTAGTGTTTATCCAACGGATAATAGATTAATTTTACCACACAACAACAAAAACGTTCCTGGACTTTTCAAGGGTAAACTCAGTCTCATTCCCATGAGAGACGTTTGTGGGTAAAGGTCAAAACATGATTCATTTAAAAAGGACAAAGATGAAAAGAAAACTTCTAAAGAAATTTAAAAAATGCGAGATCTAATTTTTAAAAATGTAATATGGAGAAATAGTTCTTTAGTCACATTAAATTGTTTTATGAAATGATTGCACTCAGACTATCTAATAATAAAGTGCAAAAAAATGAAAACGTAACAATGTCTGTATACACCGGCAAGTTGTTTCTTTGCTTAACATCGTAAAGACAATACCGTACAAGCAAATGGTCAGTCTATTGGATACTGAAGTGGCATAAAATGTTACATCTTTTGAGAGTTCTCAAATTTCTCCTTTAATTTCACAAGGAATAACATGGTTCTTTTAAACACAACAATAATATGTGTGTTCTATCTAATGTCTTTGATTACACTGTTATCTGTATGTGCATTCTTCCCTATTGATACTTGACAATGTCTGCCACTAAACGTACTCTGATTTCGTTAGTTTCTTGTTTATTTACATTGTCAAGATTGCCACAATAATTAACGTTAAACAACCTGACCTATTGGCACTGTCATAGACAACAACCAGTAGCTGTAATAACTAACTGAATTTAACCTAAGGATAAGTGACCACTTGCCATCGTAAAGCAAGTCTGGACAGACGCTAACGATATAATCGAAATAGTTTCTGTACGTAGCCTCAATGGAAAATTGTCTTTCCACAAAAAGTCACTCAACAGAGTATCTATGAGGTTATTTTCAAATAAATATATGCTCATATTTTACTAGGTCATTAGAAGGTTGATGGAAAAATCATTAAGTTTATGCTGATTTGATTTTTTTGTTTGCTCTATTTTTGGGGTGAAGAGATGCATTAGGGTGAGTAGAAGCGTATATAATCTGTGGCACCAAACCTTGTTCTCTCAATCTTTCAGTCAAGTAATCCATTCTCTTTACTCTGACCGCCCCGGTGGCCTAAGTGGTTAGAGCGTCCGCCTCAGTTGCAGGAGGTCGCGGGTTCGAACCCTGGATGAGTAATGACAAAGACATATAAAAGATGGTACTAGCAGCTGCCTCGCTAGGCGCTCATCACCAAGAGGTTAGTGTTAGGAATGGTCAGCCTGGTGTCGGGATAATGTGACTGGGTGGGACATGATGCTACATGTCTGCGTTATGATGCCCCAGTGTTAAACATTACTATAACTGCCACACCGCAGACATTGTAGCGATATGACTGAAAGATTCTTAAAGCTACGTTAAAAATCCAAATCACAGATACACACACATACATTCTTTGCTCTGTTTCTATATAACTCTTTTCTTAATGTCTTTAGTTCTTCCATTATAATGTCATAGCTAATTGTGCTACATTAGCTCCATTAGGATCAAATAACCCATATTATAAAACTTGAGTCCTGCAAATGCTAGACCGTTATCTATTACTGCTGTTTAAGTGATTACTCCTGCTGCGCTATTTTTTATATTGAAACTTTCAATAAAGACTGGAACTTCAGCATTTGAACTGACAGGTAAATAAGTAGCATCCGAGTAGCCTTCATCAACACGACAATCATAAAGTAAAATGCAGTAAGACATTAGTTTATTTTTTCTTTAAACTCGCCTATGCTATCATCGATTATCATTCATTCTAGCACTTAATGCAATATTCTGTATGCCTATTGTTGTGTTTAATTCAATTTGAATGCTACGATATATTTATTACTTACTGTTTTAACACATAATGCAAGAATAATTTCATCTACATCAGTTTTGAATGTATCTCTATCCATAATAACTCCTTGTTTGAAACAGTTTTACCTTTCTTCAAACGTTTTAATCTTATTTTCTGTTTCGACAATGCTACATTTCACTGCAACAATAATATTAACAACGTCAGGATCAACATGTTCTTTCGTATCTGGCTTTGATTGATTGTCCTAAAACTTGGTGAATGTAATGCTTTAATCGTTTTGATCTTGTCACTCAATTATCTAATAGATAAATCACAAATTGCTTTCATAGCCCTTATTGTGGTCTCATTCTTTTTGTTTCTAATTTAATTGTTTGGTCATCTCCGTTAAATCGTTATTTCTTTGCAAATCTAACTATTAGTTATAGCAATAATTATGCCAGTAATATTGTGTGTTCAAATCTTTATTACCTTTTAATTTCGTGTTCATTTTGGTGGATCTCATTTTTCAAATCGCCCTGTAACTGTTCCATCTTTGATTGCCAACTGCAATATTTTTCCATCAGTGTTGTCAAATATAATATCAAATCTCCTTTGGAGAAGGCAAAAGAAAAACATATATTAGCTGCAACACATTTTTGTACAGGGATTGTGGTTATTGTTACGCTTTAATTCACTGCTAATTGTTTAACCAAGTCTTGGGTTTCTCTACCTTGCTTTCTGGTAACATTTAAAAGTAAAACGAGCTCACAAGAAAATCTTAAAAATATTTCTTTTATTCAGTTTACATTAGCATCATGTAGTACAGGTATACTACGAAAGTCTGTATCGTTCCATCTTTATATTTTATGCTGATATTCAGTCTGTTATTTGTACACCTCTGCGTTTCGTACAATGACCATTAATCTCGCATAATACAAAGTCGCCATGAAACATATCAACCGCTATAGACCCAGGAAAACATAAATAATAGCCATCAGAGTAATGTTTGTGTTCGTGATTGTTACATGCCTCGGCTCGTACAGAGTAACACAAAAAAAAGAGTGAAGCCAATAAGCTTTTTAAATTTAACAAAATAATTTATTTCCCTAGAAAACAAGGTAAAAATATGGTAAAGAACTTATGGTTTGTGAATATAATCCAAAAATTAATCCTAGAATTTAAAAATATAAGTCCTATCACTAAACAGTTCTAATTGGATCCAAGTTCGAATCTCGATGAAGTTCCAAGATGGAAGGCAATGACGTCCTCTATAACCAGTATTGTGCTGATGTGTCAACAGTTCCTTGTTGAGTCACCAAAAATATAATTCCGGCTTTAGAATTCCGAATTATTTTTAGTAAATGTCTTTGTCCAAGAATTTCGGTGAACACACGTGATGAAGTCTCCAAAGAAAATAAATTATTTTAAATAAATAGAATTCAATTCAAATGGCAGCAACAGGAATACCTTTCAGCCTGAAGGTATAATTTACAACTAACTCAAAAACATTGGAATCTCAGTATTAAACCCAACTTAGAACGCAGTTTCAGACCCGCGTGACTGGTCACGTGGTCACTTACTTCGAACAGCGCAGTAAAACAAATATGTCAATTATCACGTACTCTAGTAAGCCTTAACTAAAAACCAATGATTCCCACACCGGAAATGAATTTAAAAATAAAACGTTGTTCATTCAACTAACACGCAGGCCAAGCATGACCTTGATTACGACCAATGATTTTCACTCATATGTATATATGTTTCATTATAAGGAAACGATGCTTCCCGGGGTTCTATTTAATACTAATAAATTTACACTACGAATGGTACTATAAAAGATGTACCAAGTAAATACTATATACTTAGACTGGCTATAAGAAGATAGGTATTGACAGAGTTCACTTTTCACATCCATGCCAAGTGTGACTGATACAAAACGTTCTTCTGCATCTATTCTTCGTCGTGTTAGATTAGTTTGCTTCTTGCGTTTGATTCTTTTTTTTCATTCGTATTTATGAAATAAATAAAAGTGGCGAATGACCATCAGATATAAAAGTTGGTTTAAGAAAACCAAAATTGCAAACTTTGCACGGTCAGCGTTTTAGACACTGAAAGAACTATCATTTGTATCAAGAACGTAGGACCTAAATGTACATGATGAAGAAACGGTGAGCAATTCAAAGTTATGAACAGCTGACACAAGTCATTATTATGCTCAAGTTGTGATCCGTTGATCCAGGTCATTATTATGTTTCAAGTTGTGATCAGTTGATCCAGGTCATTATTATGCTTCAATTTATGATCAGTTGATCCGGGTCATTATTAATCCCTCAATTCATGATCAGTTGGTCCAGGTCATTATTATGCTTCAAGTTATGATCAGTTAATAAAGGTCATTATTATGCTTCAAGATATTATCAGTTGATCCAGATAAATGTATTGCTTGACTTGTCATTGCTTCCTACCAGAAGACTGCTTTTTTGTTTTTCAAAACAGCAAAATAGATTGCAGCACGTGTGCGACACATAGAATTTAGAGTGGAGTCCTTTTCTCGCCAGATTGTTGCAACTTTATACCACTGGCATCGTGCAACACTGAAGACAATTCACATGAAAAGTGTGTTCATGCCGTTATAACGACCCCGATTCTTGCTGGTTACTTGGTGTAAGCTCAAGTTCAAAGTTTTCATCCAGGAGTGAAAATAGAGGAGATTTCTATAAAATCGTGTAGAATGTCTTAGTAATTAACCGGTTTATATATATATATATATATATATATATATATATATATATATATA
>JAECUM010076924.1:0-18150 GCA_016617855.1 Megalonaias nervosa
TACTTCTTCCATGTTGTCTTATTTTTTTTTTTTATTTTTTTTTTAAGTACATTAAAAGATTACATAATTGTAGAGTTGTGTCTTGTGCAGAACATGTTGCAAGTTTTGTGCCTCTCAAACTACTGAATAAGAATCAGAAACTACTGAAAATCACACTTTTGGAGCAGTCAAACTACTGAATCACAATGGAGGTTGGCGTGTAAGGCAGGTCTGTATAAGGTTGTACACAGGAGTACAGTATTACTATCTGCCTAACAATTGTACTCTGACACGTGTGGATTCCAGTCTTGAATGCATAAGCAGAAGGCTGCTATAAACATGGTTTACAGATGAGGCACCTTTTTGTTTGGAATACTTGTCCATCAGAATTGCTGATGATGTTTATGATTAAAGAGATAAGTTATTCATGATTAAAAAGATCTTAAGAAATCCTGTTTCTCTGTTTCAGTTGTTCCACAGAAACCTCATAACCAAAACCATGACAGATGCAGAGGAGGAGGATGAAAGATTCCTGGAACTGGAGGCACCAGAAATAACAAGGGAAGAAGAAAGAACGACTAGAATAGGTATTTGTTTACAGTCATTCTTTCAACAGGTTTGCAGACATTGTTTTTTCCTCCATGTACTTGGGTTTTTGTAAAAGAAAATGAATTAGTACTGGAGAAAGGTATCTACACAGTATATATTTATGTTTTGAGAAACAAAACATCACAAGTGGATATTGGTTTGGTATATTTTATTTATATATAAAGACCATATGCAGCACTGAGAATAAAAGCTTTCTCTTGATTTCTCTGTACATGTCTCTCTGAAACTTTGTTTAGCGATTAAGCACAAAAATGGCATAGAGTAATAGAGAGTCTGTGCATAACATAGTGTTTATAAGTATCTCTGCATGGAATAATTATTTTTCCTACCTGCAGTTTTGTACATTTCTTAGTCTTTCTAACTATGTCTGTAGCGAAATGATTTTCCTTCTTCACCACAGTTTTCTGCATTATCTTGCAGTGCATAAAAGTATGGAATGACTTTTGTTCCTACCATCAGTTCTGTGCATATCTTAGTGTTTACAAGTATGTCTGTATGGAATGATTATCTTTTCTAGCTGCAGTTCTATAGATAACTTCCAGTGTGTGGAATGGTTATTTTTCCTAGCTACAGTTTTGATTCTGACAAAGACATTCCAGATTTTGCAGAATTGGGAATTATTAGTGCAAATTCAGTATTCAGGATTATATTGAATAATGACAGAACATTCACAATGGTATTGAGTAAAAATTGTAACCCAAGTTTTCTGCATCTGTATGAAAACTGGTGCACGGAATGTACTTTCTCAGTGTAAAAATTTGACACAACTTGATAAGGTATCAACTAATTAGACTGTAAATGGGTGAAAAATGGCAGCAGAAATGATAAGAAAAGAAATATGCTGGGGTTCTTTGTGAGGAAAAATTGATTGTTTCTATTGTGGCAAATATATGTTGACATTAAAGGTTTTGGAATTGGAGGAATGGATACACCTTTAATTCTCATGAGACCTTTATTGTATTTGACTGTGTACAGGTATGTATTGGTTCTTAGTAAGAGACAATGTAATTGTATGTGTATCTATTGGTTCTCTGGAAGGGACAGTGTAATTGTATATGTTGGTTACTTTTAACAAACATTTGATCCATTAGGTCAGGATACAGAAAAGTTGATGTTATGATTCATGATATGCATACTATGGGTTTGGCATTTTTGGTATCATTGAATACATGGAAAGCTGAAATTGAGTCTATCTAAAAGACTCCAATAGTAATTTTTCACCTCCTAATAGACATTTTAAAAAAGACAAAATGTATAAAATAAATATTTCAGTGGAAAGAACACAGACACGAGATGAAATCAGCACAATCTTTGAAGAACCATCTACATTGGAAATCTCCACAAGGTCAACACGATCTCGAAGGAGTGAAGCACCATCTCTACGGCCAGCGCCAGAGCCAGTGGAGAAACGTACAGAACAGAGTGCTGCAGAGGATATGTTCGGAGACACCACCCTTCAAGATGTACCATTGGTTGACCTTCCTCCAGAACCATCTCTTGTCAACCAACAGTATGATGATCCTCCTTCTATAGCCCCATTCTCAGTGCCACCTCATTCAGTTGGACCTCCTTCAATAGCACCTCTGTCTGTTGCACCGGTAAGTCCCTTGTGCTGCTGTGAATTAACATGTTATTTAGGGTTTGACTTTGCTTGGATTTTTGCAAGTAATTATATATTTTTCTGTTCTTAATTGATGGATTGTAGGAAAGGGCCATATTGTCTTCAAGAACATATAATTTTTGTTGTGCCTTGAAATTCGTGGTTTATAGCACCCACAAGCCCACAGAACCTTAGTAACCCACAAATAATAGTGAGCTCACAATAGTAAGAAAATTTAAGAAACTTTTAAAGTACAGGATTCAGAGTTTTGGCCTTGTTGACAGTAATTAGATTCAGAGATTTGACGTAACAAGTAAGCAGCAAGTTATCGAACTAGACTACTTTAAATAATAATACATTAGACAATGAATCATGATAACTGTAAAGAGAAATTTGAAAATTTTCATGGTCTCGCATACATTGGCAAGATAAAGGGACACTTTTATTATAGCATTGTTGGTGTTGGCATCAACGTTGTTTTTGCAATCAGCTCACTTTCTCTGCTGTAATGGATGTCTTCAACTTATAAACAGAAGTTGGTCACATTTACGTTTTGTGATTCCATAATTGTTTTGTTTTAGAATTTGCTCTGAATCAGTTCTCTAACACTAGTGTATGTAAAATCATCTGATTTGAGGACTATTTTCATCAGATCTCGACTGTCCTACATGAAGATCTGACAGCGACCACTTAGGGGTCATGTTCTGGTGACCTTTGAGTTAGCCAATGAAAATGCAGCTTTAAGAAATTTGAAAGTGAATCAAATCATTCAGCACACATTTGATGCTCTTCAGCCATACTTCACAGTCTCCCAAACGTGAATGTATAAGACTTCATCTGATTGATAAAATTAGTGATTATTGTAATAACATGGATCACCATTATATGACCCCTAAGCGGTCACTGTCAGATCTGCACATATGACAGTGGAGATTTGATTTTATTCAGATTGGGAGGATATTGTTATTACCATGGGCAAAAGCAGGTCATATTGACTTCTATTTCACACTTAAGTGATTTCATTGAGTTATTAGCTCACATGTCAACAAGGCAGTTAGCTTTTGTTTGGTTCTTGTTTCTTGTGCATCATCTGTTCATATAGTTTGTTCCACATTACATTACAAATTGTTCTATCTTTAACTCAGTAAATTTTCAGGTCAGCATCATTAAATGTAGCTAAAAGTAACCAATTCATTTTAAATACTTGTGTGAAATGGATTAAGTACTTTTAGCTACACTTAATGACATTGACCTGAAAGTTTACAAAGTTAAAGATAGAAAAAAGTTCACAGTGCTATGTCGAAAGTTCTATACTTATTATTTAGAACTTCTCAAAAAAAATACTATTTCACCCACTTTACACATGGCTTTACAGGTAATGTGCTGATATCTGTGGTTTCTTTACGACCCGGGACTGTGTGACTCCCTTAAAATTGAATGAATCCACCCCACCTCACATTTGTTTGCTTCGGTGTAACAAAGCTAGTAACATTCGTCAGTATTAACAAAACTCATTCTCATAAGTCAAGGGGTCGTTGCAGATTTTGTTGGTTTTTAACTTTGAAGCAATGAAAGAAAGATCTAAAAGTTAAAATGTAACTTATTAAAGAGAAGATGAATCATTAGCCTCTTTGATTTTTGGATAAGTGTGTTTTAGGACGAAGTACAATGAAACCGATAATAGTACACATGACAAGTAGTAAATTAACTGTCATTTGGTTAAAAAGATTTATTCGGATTTTTGTATTGGCTTGTATGTAATGTGTTGGTCTGTATTGCTACAAAAAGATTATAAGGAGACTGTTAAAAGTACGACTTTAAACTAAAAGGAAAATGAACTAATAAAATTATCCTTTGAATGGACAATGCATTTGTGTGTTAACTGTGCGTGTTGGTTTATTTGTATTTTTAGAAAGAGAGAGAGTATGTTGTGCAAGTTGCAATAACCTATTTCAAGCTGAAAAAGTATGGGTCAGATGAAAATTTGTCAGTACATTTATGACCCCCACATTTTTTATTTGACCCCCAGTTCTGACACCAAAGGGGGGTTTTTTTTACCTTCAATTTTACACCCCTGGGGGATACACTGCACAATAACTGCTCCTGTGCTGATAATGAAGATAAACAGCACAAGTTTTATATATATTCATTATAAAGATCTTAAGGGTTCTGTTCAGAGATTCTGTTCTTGTGTGAAATTTCTGTTGCAGTGCATGCACACGCAATACGCACAGTTGGAAAGTTCTCTCACAAAACTGCCAGTTGGGGAATCCCCCCACCCCTTCCCTTCCCACTGATAATCTTGGAGAAGTCGCAGTGTTTCAGATTTGTCCAGTTGACGCCGATCCATCAGTCAGTATAGGCATAATTACTAAAACTAGATAAACTTTTAACCAGCACAAAAACTGCTCTGTAGAATTTGACCAGATATGACCAAGCATGCTGGAATGAAGGAAATTACTGTAGTTTTTATTTATACACCTGCCATGTGTTGGAGTATACTGTGTTGTAATTACTTCCCTTTGTTGTTTATGCACAGCTCTAGCTCTACACCAGCTGCCACATCTAAACTTTCTAGATAGCTTGAATTTGGGTTAAGAAAGAAGTTTATCAGTGGAAAGGGTGTGGGAGGTGGTTCTGTGACTGAAAGAAGAAAAACGTTTTCTGCAAATTAATTAGTTTCCATCACAGATTAACTGCACTATGTGGATGATTTGTACTTGTGGTCAGGAAGAACACTTAATTCTGTTCGAAAGATAAAGGTTACTAGGAAAATTATTTCTGCATAATAAAGCTGGTACTGCATCACAGATCTAGACGAAACTTTAGTTGAATAAAGCTGAATTCTGTTGATAATTGAGGACTATTTTTTAGGGGGAAAGTATGGCGTGTCATTTACCATTGTCTCTCATTTTATTTAGCTTTGCTTCTGACACGTTTGTATGTACCCTGAAAATATGTAATAATAAAGACTTCATCTAATAGTTTTTTAAATCTTGGAATGTTCTCCTCACCACTGGCAAAAGTAGATCATAAGTGACCTACTTGTCTTGCTTTAGTGACTTTAGAGGTCACATAGTCCTTGCATCATCCATCTTTTGTTCACAATTTTTATTTACAACTTCTCAAAAACTGACTTATTGATTGGCACAATTTTACAGGTAGCATTTACAATTCTGAAAATGAACATACTCTTGTCAAAAACAACTAACAAAATTTGACCAATTTTGACAAATTCAGCTTGAAGGTCTTTCAGGTTTATGCAAAGTCTATCCACCATTATATATGACCATTGTTCCTGAAATTGAAACCTTTACAAATGATGTTAATCAGTCTTAACCTAATACCGCCACTACAAAAATAGTATAAAAACAATTATTTGTGCTAAAAGAAAGTGACCCACAGAATTATAACATATTTGAGAGAAAGCATCCTTGCAGGGAAGGCTGCAATATTAGACACATGATGCCAATCCACCTTCAGTTATGACATGTTACTAAAATTAGTAAAACTTTTCAGTGATTTGTTTTTGAGAATCGCTCAACAGATTTTGACTACATTTCAATGAAGGCACCTTTGTATAAAGGGCTTCAAAATATGTGCAAGTGGTGCCAGTCCAACATCAATTATGGCTGCCAATCCTAAAATTAGAAAACCGTTTAAACAATTTGATTACAAAGAAGTTGAAGACACTGGCATAAAGGCCTTTTGGTATTGGACAAATCCTGAAGTTCCATCAATGTGGACACAGGTACAACAAAGAAACCTTGAAACATTTTCATAACATGTAGATAACAGCATTGTAAGGAAAATTTTACAAAAAGCATCCTACTTATCCAGATATCTTGGCCAGCTTCTCTTGCATTTGGCAATTACAGACCTTCCAACCCATATGCTTTTGCTGCAAGACTTGTGGAAATGAACCTAAAATACGGACTTAGGAAATAAAATCACAAATTATGGTAATCCGATTGCAGTCAAATCGAGATAACTGGCTTGTCCGTGTTTGATTTGGATCTTGGTTTCATATTAGATTCAATGGAGTTGGGTAGGGAACCAGACCATCTTTACATGAATACCTCATATGCTTTAAATTACATATATTTTGTGGTGCAAAACATTTGCATGATCAAGCTATTGAGCTGTTGCTTTTTCTTTTTTTGTATAAATGGCATTCAACAAGCAACAGTTAAGGAAAAAAGGGACAATAAGTTTGAATGGCCAGTACCAAAGAACAAAAGGGAATATTCAGATCTTTGCGGAAAAAGCAGGAGGGGCAAAAATTATGTTTAGTGGACATCGTGTGTTGATTTGGGTATGTCACATGGCAGTAAAGATAATTAGTTGCCATGGCCCATATGAAATTTAAAACATTTTTAAGGATTATGTCAGGTTGAGAGATAGTGAGAAGCCATTGTGTGTCTGTAGGGTTTGGAACTGCAGTTTGTGTAACTTTACTTGAGGTAATTATGGTTCAAGTAAAGTTTTTAGTGGAACACAATGTTTATAATTGCCGCATCAGTCATGAATCACACTTCTGGACTTTTAAATGCATGTTTTCCTGGTTAACAATAGCAAAACATGATATTTTGTTGCACCTTATCAAAAACTAGTTCAACATATGGAGAAAAAAATCAACTGTCTTACTGAGATGGTCTTGTTAGGGTTGGCAAGTCTGCTATTAATCAAAAGGTAAACGATTTTGAGTCCCACTTGGGCCCCTTGTTGAATTTATCTTTCTTAATGCCTAAGCATGGTTATCTACTTCAGTAGTTCAACATACATGCCAACCATTATGCTTTTTTTCACCAAATTACACATTATGCTAGATTGTATATGGATTATGCCTTTTTGGTTCATTAAAAATTAAAAATAAAGCAATAAAAAGTTGTTTTTGTCATTTGTATTATCATCTCTTCAATTCCGCTGACATATATTTGAGAATATTCTTAAAAAGGTAACTGCTGCATGAGAATAGTGTAAAGGAACTTTCCTTATTTGATGTTTATAGCAACTGTACATGACCCATTTCCAAGAAAACAGACGGGTTTCTTCAGATGTGAACTTTGCCTCACAGATTTCATTTTACTGATAAGCTAGGATAGTTGTGAACCAGTCTGTACATTTAAAGATGTTAAGTGAAATGCTTTATGGTTAGGTGTGGATGTAATATGACCGAAAATGTTAGAGCAGATGGATCTTTTCAAACTTAAAAGATGACATATCAACATCGCTTTGCAAACTTCTAAAGATTTATATGAGAGCAGTGTAATACAGCAATCTGAGCACCTGACCTCATTGCAGATTTCCAATTCATGATCGTTCAGCAAAATTTACACCAGTAGAATAATAAATGAGTGCTGAATATAAATAATTTTTCAGTATATTTTGTGCTTGTATTCTGGTTCTAACCCATTTGGATGTTGTCCTTCATGAAAGAATTTTGATCAGCTGCAGAAACAGGTTAATAGCATAAATGTATCTGATATATGCATGCTGTAATTCAGGCATGTAATATAGAGATTACACTTTTTATGCCCAAATTACACTTTTTTGCCACTTATAATCGCAATAATTACATTTATATCTCTCGGGGGGGGGGTGTTGGCATGTATGGTTCAAGTGCTTTTTGGGGGGCCACATGAGGCTGAGTGGTCTTGAGGCACCTGCCTTTACAGATCATGGACATCTCATCTGCCAATGTGGGTATATGAAAAAGTTTGCCTGTAGCGTCCTGTGGGTTAGTGGGGGGTGTGTCTAGGATTCATCCTCCACCAAATATAATGAAGACCATGTAATACCTATCATGTGTTGAAAAATGGCGTGAAAACCACAAACAAAACGACAGTGCTTTATTTGATAAAGCTGCTTTCTTTTTTTCCTCAGGTGTTCAATGAAGAAGGTGAGGGTGAGGGAGAAGAACAAATGCCTGAAGATGCAGAACAAGAGGAGAAGAGATGGACAAAACGAACACAGCTGATGCAGCATCAACTGGAGAGCGCATTCCATCACAGGGATGTTCTCAGTTTCAAGGAAATGTCACGGCAGCTAAATCGCAAACAGGTCACATCCAAATTCTACACACTGTTGGTGTTAAAGAAACATCAAGCTGTGGATGTGGAACAGACTGAGTCATTTGGTGACATTCTTATCCGACGAGGACCTCAGTTTGGGCTTGTGTCTTAACATGTTTCATATGTGATGTGTGTTCATTCATGGACTTGATGCATTCGACAGCACCTGAACATTCATAACCAACATTGTTTTCAAGATGAGAGAAGTGACTAAATGCTGTTGAAATCTAGAAAACCCATCAGAGTTATGGCATTCATATACTAGGTGTTCATTTTATAACAAATCTTGTAAAAGCCTCGGAACTAGTAGTGGTACTTGTGATCTAAATTATATTGTGAGGAAGCTAATCATTTGCACACACATTTCATATCCACGAACTGTAATATATATATATATATATATATATATATATATATATATATATATATATCAATCATGTATTAATTAACAGAAAATGGATATCATTTCTCAAGATTTTTTTTTTCTTTTCTTTCTTTTAAACCTGGATCTTATCCTTACTTAGAGGAGGTCTGATATAGAACAGGATTTTTCCATACGCTCAAAGGAGTGTAGGTCCTTCTGTGATGGTGAAAGGCACAATCGCAGAAACATGCTCATCAGCTTTAAGAGTGCACAAGGATATGGATGCTTGCTTTGATCAGTTTAATCTTTTATTCATGTGACCTTCAGTGATTGTCTCAATGTAGCTAGACAGGTGGCAGTAGAGAGAGGATTTTGGTCGCCATGCATAGCCTATCATGTGCTGAAAAGCTACTTGCAAACTGAACCCGTTGGTAAAATCCCAAAATACAACTTGAATTATTTCTTCCTATGGAAGATATAGCAATCCATCCATAACATACACAGGACACAAGGGCATAGATCCTTTCTGCATGCAACTTAAATCTATTGAACAGGATAAAGTGGTACATGCATGGAGAAAATGCAGGTGTGTTTTTCTTATCTCATTCTATTTCTTGCTTTTTTTTTCTTTTTTTTTTCTTTTTTTTTCTTCTCTCATTTTTTTTGGTACTCAGTCATTAGTGCTATTGTTTTGTGCTATTGTCACATGTATACAGGCTGAGGAATGTTCCTCACTGAAGTGATGTCTTTACTTTGTCAGGGTTAAATTTCAGATCCAGCATAATCAATCTTAATATTTATATATATATATATATATATATATATATATATATCACTGGATCTTGAATATGCTGGGTTTGCCACACTTAACTAAGAAATGAAATTTTTGGCAGACATGTTCTGTGAGCAGCTGTATATTAGTCAAACATTATATCAAATGTCATTATATAGAATGCTCATTAATGTGTTTGTCCAATAGAGTGGCAAATAAACACCATAATAAAGTGAAATTCAAAGATAATTAAGTTTACACATTGTTTATTTGTTGAACAGTGAATATATATGTTGCTGTCATGACTTGTGACAACCCAAGTGTTTCAGAGCTGGTTAAACAAGAGCAGAATGAGGCAGTTTACTCTATAGTGAACAGTGGTGCAGTAAATTGGAAAGATTGTCTTCTCAGTAAAGATATTTGTTTGCTGCTCTTTATCAGTCTTGCAAAATTAAAAAAATGGACGCAAAAAGGTATAATTGAATGATTCCCACAGTCTGTAGTATAGACATTACAATTAGTCCATGATACCATGTGCAGTTTAACAATGTAGCTGTGTGTCAGCACGGATCAGACATTTGGAACATAATATATGTAGCTTAGATTCTGATTAATAGAAAAAAAGATGCCTGTGGCAACAACTAACCTTTATTGTCATAAACCAGTGCATGTTTGAAGACCTGAGCAAATAAACCCAAGTTAAGTGTGTCATATTTTCAGTGTTAATCTAAGTTTTGTCCAAAATTAGATAATTTTTATAAGGAAAAGTGCCATAAAATACCCTTGGATGAAATAAGTAGCTTAGTTTTCTGACGGGGAGGAAACAAATAGGTTTTTTTATTTAAATTGTTTCATCTAGAACCAAAAAAGGACACATTTTATGGTAAACTTAACAACCAAATATATAAATATTTTCTCATTTATATAAACTTTCTGTTTACCTTCTTTGAATGTTTTTATAATAATTTTTACAAATATCTTCCCACCGTTAATTTTGTGGAAAATATATGCATTTTACCAATCACATGCAGGGCCGTAGAGAGTGATCACCCGGGCCTCTACTAGTTCTTGTTCAAACAAAATTTTTCTTTTTTAAAATTGAAGTGTTGTTTGGCCTTGGTCCCTGTTACGGTCTCGGGCCCCAGGGATATATCTCCAGTTGCCCCCACCCACCCTTGTCAGCCCTGATCACATGGCAAACAGTCTTTCCAAATTACACTGGATCATACTTATTGTGTTCATTAAGAAATATTGTACACATGAAAGAAAAACGGACAAATAACAGTGCAGACTTTGTGTGAAGCCAACCCAGTAAAGATAGCAGTCACTTTTGGCTGTATCTGACCAGTTTCTCTCCATTGCCATACCTGGCAACTTTTTAAAAATGACAAAATAAGTAACCAAATAACATCCGTTTTAGCTTAATGTAAGCCAACAGATGAACCATCTGTATGCCAAAACGGGCTCTTCATAAAGTGGAAGAAATCATGTTTTGTAAACATTGCAGAATAATTTTATCAGATTATATACAATCAACTCTTACTACAGTTACCAAATTCATTTCTAGTTATTTGCCATGATGACAGATTTGTCATTGTGAAGAAACTGTTTTACATCAAGAGTTATTTATTCTTTTCTTTCCATTTTTTAAGCAGTATATATTGTTGAGAATAACAAGTCAGAAATGCACATCTAATTTATATCTAATTGCAATTATTTTTTAAAATGTTGAACATAATTTATACATTTAAGACATCATACCCAGCTTGTGTCTGATCTATTAAGTAAAGGCTTTGTCTATCTGTCTCTCTGTCTAGCCATTAACCATTTGCTTGTCCAGACCCAAACATGGTAACAATTGAAGTGATTTTCATGAAAATTTTCCCCCGTATGTATCATTACTAAATGGTGTGTTTCATATCACAGCAATGTCCCTTTCCTCATGGTCAACAAACCTGCCAACGCTTACGATTTTGCCGTTAAGTCTTATGAAAATTACCCTTAAAATACGGACTTAGGCATACAAGCAAAAACTACGGAAAAATGATCACTGCCGAAACATCCGGATAATTGGTTCATCCGTGTTTGATGTGGATCCGGGTTTTCATATTAAAATTAGTAAAATTTGTCAGGGAACCAGACTAACTTTGCAGCAGCACCCCAGACGCTTTAAACTGCACCTATTTGTTCATGCAAAGTGTCTGCATGATCAAACTGTTTGATTATAGAATTTTTTTTAAATGGCGTCCAGAAAGCGATGCATTTTTAAGACGAAAGGAAAAATAAGCTTCTAAAAAATTGTTAATAATCAACACAGACGAATAAAAAGGAGTATTCAGATTCTTGTGAATTAAAGCTGGAAATGACACAATTACGTTTATTGGACATCACGTGCCAGTTTGAGTATGTCTCGTGGTGGGAGATATGATTGCCATCGTCATGTGAAATTAAAAAAGAATTTCCAAGAATTACGTCAAGTTGAGAGATAGCAAAAAGCCACTGAGTTGCATAGGGTTTGTAACTAAAGTTTGTGCAAATGTACTAGTGGTAAATGAAGTCTACGCATACTTTACAAACTTTTCAGTTGAACATAATATTTATCGTTGCTGCGTCGAACTTTTACTTATGTTTTCCAGCTTTACAGTAGCAGTTATTGATATTTTGTTACACCTTACTGAAAACTGGTCAGTCTTACTGAGAAAAATCAACTGCCTTACTGAGATAGACTCGTCAGGGTTGGAAGGTCTGGGTCAAGGTCACAGCAAGGGAACTTGTAATTCTTTGACTTGCATCCATTTCCAGGTTTAACATTTGAACCATGAAAATATTTTTATGAAACTTGGGCGTGTTGTTTGTCTTGTCTTCACATTGTCTCAGGTTTTTCTGACATACCCCTTACTGCAGCAAAATATAATTTAAGTAGATGGTTGCCTTATCCAGGCTGTCCCTTTTTATCTCCCAACAGATATTTTTATGAAACTATGCCCAGTCCCCCATAGAAAACATGCTGAATGATCAAGATTAATCTTTGGGAAAAGGTCACAAGCTGTATCATTCAACATCTGCAGTACTCTGATTTCTACATGGATTCATAGCTATTACAGTAAAGATAAAAAAAATCCCCATTTACACTGGAGGCAGAGCCTTCACCCAAAATTGTTGTCCCCAGACCAATAGTCGCAGTCTATTCTGACTTTTTTAAGGGCAGGCAAATCTCTTCGGAGATCATTCCTTCTACAAGGTCATTTATGGATGTAATGGGTTCATATTTAGAATGGGGGGCCCCCGAGTGGCTGAGTGGTCTAAAGCGCTCTCCGTTACGGATCACTGCCATCTCACCTCTGTCTGCGTGGGTTCGAGTCTAAGATTCAGCGAATGTGGATATGTGAGAAAGCTTGCCAGTAGCTTCTCGTTGGTCGGTGGTTCTTTCCGCGGATTTCCCGGTTTCTTCCTCCACCATTAATACTGGCCGCCATGTATAGCCTATCGTGTGCTGAAAAATGGCGTTAAGCCCCACAACAACAACAACAACAACAACATATTTAGAATAATACTGCAAGCGAAAAATTCAGGTTAATGATGCAGTATTGATGCCCAAAATAGACGCATTTAATTCATCATTAATGAGAGGTATTTTATCTTTAAGATCTAAGGTAAGATTGCCTCCCAAGAACAGCAGGGTGCCTGCAGGAAGTTGCAAGCAGTCTGTGACTGCACTTGGTTCTTGTTCTAATTACATTTGGATCTGCATGAATCTGCCTTACCACTTCATTCAAATAATACAGAATGGGTCATGCACATCCTCAGAATTTGAATACTTGACTGTAGAGTTCAGTGTCATGTTTCCATCATTCAGTTTGTAAAAGATTACTGATCACTATTAGCGATTTCCTGAAGACAAGGTGACAGAGTAATGGAGCACGCCAGCACAGTTTGTCGTCCTTCGTGAAATTTGATTGGATGGAACAAAATTACAAATGGCAGCAACCTTCCCAATTAATGACTAAGTTCATCAATGAAAAAAAATTCTTATGGCAAGTTATTACAATTTCATTATGATCAGCAATTAATACATGAAGCTTCAGAAATGTTAATGAATTGATCCAGGTCTTTTAATTGCTTTACCAGATATAAATTGACTTATTTAAAGTAGGCTTATCATGGAAGTGTCATCAAGTCTTAAGGTCAAAGTGCAAGCTTGTTCAGCCTTACACATGTTGCATTGCTAAAGTACATTAATGCAGTGACAGTTTATAAGATAGTGATTGGAAAGCCCACAGCCCTGCCAGATATCACCAATCTTAGTATTTTTTATTACAAATGTTTCTTTCTCTACTATATCTCATCAACTTGACCACTTACTCAGCAAAACTACACTCCCCTGCTTCAAGGCCAAAGTGTGAACCTCAATTCCATGAAATTAGTATGCTAATTTTCCTTTTCTTTTTTAGTTTCTTTTTTTTATAGCAAGAATGATATTGATTGTATTTATTAAGATCTTCTGTGAATTGATTAATTGATCTAGGCAGGTTCAGAGCAAAATAAGAAAAAAAATTCAAAGCAACCCCTGTTGTATAAAGGTATTTTGCAGAAAGGATTTCTTATTTTTTCTGAAGTTGTTGAATTCATTCCAGACATTTAATAGCAGTTTTGTGCAATTCCTTTGTATTTGACTTAATAAATATTTAACAGCTGCAGATAAATGGTATATTTGCATATTTTATGGAAATAACAGGACATAAAATTTGCATATATTTGTTAAAATGCATTTGGATTATGCCAAATTTCATTTTAATCATTTAGTCAAGAGTTGTTGGCATATTCTGCTTGAAGCACTTTCCAGATGTTCCATACACATCTCTAGTACTTGATTACTGTGAGAACACTGAAATAGAGGCAGATGATCAAATGTACCCATTATTAGTGTTCGTCTGAGTCATTACATGCTTTCTCAAAGGCATTTGAACATCTGATGATTAAGATTTGTTTATTGTTATTTATTTAATTTTTTTGTTCTGCTCATCAAATATCCGATTGAATGTCAAAAGACTACATTCCAGACCATTTAAATTGCAGGCTTAGGATCTGGTTAGATGAACACAGACAGATAAGCAAGTTTCCCAGCTTTTTAAAATAAACATGTGGCTAGGTGTTGCTGAATTAGGTGGTAGTAGTAGAGCATGGGTTATGTGCATTAAGACTTGCTGGCAAAACCTGAGAAGATTACAAATTTAAAAGATTTAAATAAAGTCCTCTTCAGCAAAATTCTATAAACTTAGCATGGATACTGAAAGAAAAACTTGGACCCTGCCAGGTTATTGTAGGTGTTAATCCTCATCGAATTTTTATCTTGGATGATTTGATAAAAAGGAAAGATAGGTAGCAGACAGTCTGAATACAGCAGATGTTTTGATATATGTATTCATCATTGACCCCCACAATGTTTTTAATTACCAAATGGTGTAGTCATTTTTTTTTAAGGGCAGCAGTAAATGTATTGTAAAATATACATGTCTTGTTTTATAAACATTCATCTTTTCTGTGTTAGTGAACTATTTATGTAAGTTTAAATTGCATTTTCGAGGGAAGTAAAAATAAAAATAGACAATTGTGAACTAAATTTTTATACACCCTTCTTAACTTGGACATTCGTTGTGGTGGTGTCCATCCATTACTAATTGTTTGGCTACCAGGCAACTTGTGATGGAGAAATATTTTGAAACTTTGCCCAAGTGTATGTCATAACTAGACGATGTGCCTTGTATCATAGTCTCAGGGTCAAGGTTATGACAGGAAAAGTGTAATTGTGTGATTTGCATTTTTGTGAAGTTTATACCTTTGGAACCATAGCAGATGCGCCTTGCAACATTGTCATGATCACAACATAGGAAACTAATTCTTTGACTTGTTTCCTTGTCCAGATTGTAATTTTTGAACTACTGAATATATTTTAATGGAACTTTAGTAACTCTTGCAAACTTGTATCCTTGTCTGGAGTATTAAATGGATTGTACCACATAAAATTTGATAAAATCAGGTGGATGACACAACAAAAAACAGTTAATTACCAAAGAAGTAGCATTTCTTTGCAGCAATGGCATGCTAATTAAATGTTTTTTCTTCTACTTTTTACCAATTTATGCAGTAAGAAACAAAATAACATGAAAATATGAAGAAAATGTCACTAAAACTTTTGGGGGCCCCGAGTGGCCGAGTAGTCTAAAGCGCTCTTCGTTACGGATCACTGCCATCTCACCTCTGTCTGCGTGGGTTCGAGTCTTGGATTCGGCCAATGTGGGTATGTGAGAAAGCTTGCCAGTAGCTTCTCGTGGGTCGGTGGTTATTTCCGGGGTTTTCCCGGGTTCTTCCTCCACCATTAATACTGGCCGCTATGTATAGCCTATCGTGTGCTGAAAAATGGCATTAAACCCTACAACAACAACAACAACAACTAAAACTTTTGAAAGAAAGTCGTTACAAAAACAACTCTCTGGGCAATACAAACCATGTATGAAGTTTGAACCATGAAAATATTGGCAGGAAACTGTTACCATTTATATATCATGTATAAACCATGTGTCTGATCCATTGCACCCAGTCTTGAGCTAAAGGTCACAGCAAGGAAACTTGCAAGTTGTATCCTTGCCAGGTGCAACTTTTGAAACAATTACAATGCTTGAATGAAATTTTAGCTAATTATATTTCCTGACAATGTTATATACCATATCCACACTCTTGCCACAAGGTCAGTGTTAGAAAAATGAAACTTGAGCATTCTATGTAGCTTTAATTTGACAGTCTTTTGCATTTAGTTATACACAGCCACAAGGTCAAGATCAAAAGAGATAATGAAAGCCAGTGACCTGTTCTCTTATCCAGGCTGTAATTCTTAGACACCTGCAAATATTTTGATGACATTTTAGCCAGATCCACACATTATCATACAATTTACCAATGGATGCCTCCCATTTGGTTTCAGAAATATCAAAATTCATACTCAATAAAAATTCGTTTTTAATGTATCGTTAGTGTTTATCGTAATGAACATTATTCCTGTAAAATAGGTGATGGAATATTTTTAAAAACAGTGCAATATTTGGTATTTTTAAGCAGAGATAATTTTTGGCTTTGAGGGATTTCAGCCCTCAAAGCCTGGCAAACTGTCTACTCTCTGTTGTTAAGAATAGTTTGTATTTCTTATAAGACACTTTCTACATTTAGCTCATTTGGTCTTTTGATTTTGAAAGGACAGCCCAGTTATATGAATGGACACAAATCAAATTCTAATACATAGAGGAAAGTATCATATTAGATACCTTCCTTGATACAGTTTGACAACTTCTTTGCAGCACTTAAGATGAGACAGAATCCATTTATTTATTTATTTATTTATTTATTAAAGTGCTTATCAAGCATAATTACTAAAATATATTTCTCCAAACATTTTTGGGATATTTTAATCAATTTTCTGTCGCGAGCTAAAGAGAAGAAAAGATCAACATCAGCTACAATTAAGACTACACGTTAGAGAAGTACTGGCATTTTCTTATGATGATAAAGTGGAACAAGAAGATCAGTATCTCCCAAGCCCTGTACATACCTTTTATCCTGTTTAGTATTTCCAGATACTAGTAGTTTGATTTGATGACTCATAATGCCATGACACAAGCAGTGGAAGTTGCAAAAACCATGTTTGAAAAATTCTGTCACAGAAGTTAATGCATCTGAAGATTAAGAAAAAAATTCTATATGTTATAGAAATGAAGCAGTATATGATGGCCAAAGAAGTTCAATGTGCTGCCTGTTAAATTGTAGGAGGAGTATCATGTTGTTGTTGTAATCAATGTATATGTCAGGTTGGCACTATGGTATGTTTAGGTCTAATCTTCCTATGTCATAGTCACCATATCTATATATATATATACACATCATCAGTAAATTTGTACATCGTTGTTTTTCAATCTTAAATCATTTTATAAATAAAAGAAATTCAGTTTTGACTTCTGTCTTTCAAGTGATGTTTATTATTCTGATTGGTAAATTATACATGTTCCTTTGTTAAACTGACTGTAAAATCTAATCAGCAACATGTTCTAAGAAAAAACAAAGCAAGTACATACTGGCTTTGTTACAACCGGCCAAATCTGCTTGAGCACAAACGGAACAACTGCTTTCTTGTGAAATTTTCCAAACTTTGTCATGGTCCTAAACAGACGACTTTTTGATATTTTCAAGCTGTGCTAAGAATTGTGTATGCCCACAATTAAGGCAGAATGTATTATATTATGATGTCCATCCACCTGTCTAGTTTGCTCGTTTTGTTACTGCACAATAACTTAGTTATAGCTGGCTTGCACGGTGGGTTAGAAAGAACCCTATCAATTTGTGGGTCAAGGCCACAGTGACAGAAAGGGGGAGGGGGTGCAATAAGAATATTGTTGGAATCATAGATCTATGCCAAACGTTGTCAATGGCTTGCACTCGAGTCTCAGGGGCTCGGGTTACAGACATGGTAAGTGTAACAAGTTAATGGTTTCTGCAGACAAGACTAAATATATTTAGAAATGGTTGAAGTCACTGAAGCTCTAGGTCATTAATCTCAATTCATCTAGCTCATACTTTCCTGTCTTCATAGAGGATTCAGTATGAGGCGGGTGTATAATGTGCCGCTTTGGACAAAGACTTGGGGGGGAAAAACCTTAACACAATTGTATGTGCCCCCCCCCCCTCTCTCTCTCTCTCTCTCTCTCTC
>JAECUM010076926.1:0-12392 GCA_016617855.1 Megalonaias nervosa
TGTACGAGGGTTTTGTATATATGCATTCGCGCAAACTGAATAATCAGTAAGAAATAAATCAGTACATTTACGTAAAATGTGCATTAATTCGATGTTGGTCCAGATCGACTCAGTTGATTCGTCACGTAGCACTGCTCAACCCTCACACTGCCGTTAGCAACCTAAAATCCAATAATTGTTAACTTTTTGGGTTGCTTCTATAGATAATTATGGGTTTTACTTCTTTGGACTTTGAAAGGGGTAAAAGGGTTCAAAAATCCTGCCCATTGGGATGCCATTATATTAATACCGAAATTATCTGCCACAGTTGTAATGATCCTCATTATATTGATTTTTATTGGTGGCGTATTCACTGTCTTGAATGCTAGGGTCACTGACAGTCGATTCGGCTGACGTCAACGGGTTTAAGAAGATATCTTTTTGCAAAATATCAAATTATATTTTTTTCACGCTTTTTATTACTATTTGCGCCAAGGCTATGTCGTTAGGTTTTTGAGATAATTCCTAAGGTAATTATTTATCAAGACGGTCCAGGTACGTATTTGAAAAGTCATGTAATATCTTTTGAGCATCTTTGATAAATCGCAAGTGAAATAGTGACCTAATATTTTCTGTAGCGTTGTAAACACTTCGTTGGTTTGATACTTTTGTGCTTTATTATATACGCTAATGAATCCTTTCAAAATACTACAAGTAAAAGACTGTTAATTTCTTGCAACCATGTATACCGCAACCATGTATACAGGCACGGTACCGATTGTAAGATATTAAACATAAAGGTCTTACGTCAAACTAATGTGTGTAGTCATATAAATTACGTCGGTTTGAATGCATCCCATGCTAGAAGGTCCAGATGTTCTTCAGTATAAGTGAGTGCGTCTCAAAGAAGTATGCCTGCATCGCACTTGTAATTGATATCGATTTTACATCCTCATATCGACTACATATATATTAATAAAAATTATTATTTTTCTGCCAGTATGATTCGAACCGGCAATATTTCGATCAGCAATATAACGATTTACGTTTTACACCACGCACACTTAGCAGGCAAAAGAAAAAATTCATACTATAAGTTAAGATTCTGATGGAAAATAAATGCAACCGCATTCTCCCTATGTGTGTGAAAGGTACGCCATTTTGAATAACTATTCCATGGCTTCAAAAATTGCTCCTGTGATACATTTCCAAGCACATCATCAAAGATTGTACCCAAGCGATCATTGATGAAAATCATGTAATTTTTGTAGTTGTGAACTATGTCGACCTTGTAGTCCTTGTGGATTGTGTACGTAGTATTATGATAACAGCGGTTTTGGTGATTACAGATCGATATAAAATTCTTAAAACCCTCATGAATTTCCTCTTGCATGGGCACATGTGGGCAACGATCACGCGTGGGCACACATGCGTGATATGAAGACAAAGTCATAGGGTAGAAGGCTGTGATCTGGATCGGTAATAAAAATCCAAAATAACCATTATCATATACCATGGAAGCAACAACAAAATTTCAAAAAACTCTGTCTGTCTGTCTCTGTGTGTGTGTGCTTCTGTGTGTATATATACAGCAGTTAAAAGGGACTGGATGTTGATGTTGAAACAAATAACTAATATTTGGTTCAAGGTAGTCTAAACATTTCTCTTTTGCAATTGTTTACACATCACTGGAAATAGTTCAATAGTATTTATATACAGGGTTACCTTTAAAACACAAGTTTTCATTGAATTCGGCATAAAGGTACCACTCAACAAGTTAGCAAAGCTTTGTTTGATCTATACAGAAGAATACTAAATGTATCTTTACAACTGTAATCACAATGGAAATTTGTTGATGATAGTTGTTTGCCTACATTCTAGATATCGATGTGGGATCTCTGGTTATAGTGTCAGTTCTATTATCCGGCATGAACACCATGATTTGTGACGAAAGTTTTATTCGTTAGATAAAATCCGTAACTAGATATGTTGAAAATCCGATAGGCTTACTTTGATTAATTCTATCACAGTTAGATCTGTCATGTTGTGGGCTAGACTTATTAATGGAAAAATTGGCAAAATTGCAAAGACATTATATGACATTATGAAACACAATTATCCTGCTGGTATACGCAGCTAAGAATGAATTTCCTGCATAGAATAATTGTTGTCTGATTAAATCTGTATAATTTGTTATTATCGCATTTAGTCTTGTCATTTGATTGGTTAAATATAACAGTCAAAATAATACTGAAAAATCAACATGTACAAACGCTGTATTCCATTGGATTCAATCCTCTAAAAGTAGTACTTATCGGATAATTACAAAATATTTTAATTTTGAACTCTTTTTCCTTCGTATGCCGCAAACGTAAAGAATCATTTTAGAGAGATTTCTTGGCGAGTCATCCTACCCTCGCGCTAACAATCACGGATATGATCCGGTGTACCCAAACAGTCATCATCATCTATCTCGACAACATCATCTTATGAGAATGGGCAATTATGCAGCCCATGCCTTATGGTGGATTTATGATTAATCCTAAGCGCTTAATCATAAATGAATATGTAAAATGTTACGGTCAATCTTGAGTACATTGACAAACTTCACAAAAACCACAACGATTATTCGCTGGCATCGGAAACGCTGTCGGTAACCAGCGATGGGCCGGTACCGTATCAGTGTGCGCTCGTGAATGTTTCTGATAGAAATTATAACAAATGTACCAAACTGGTACCAAACATACGAACGAAGAAAACCTATGTGATTGAAACCCTCAGCTGTGTTTAGGGCAGACAATGCGTGTGATTAAAGTGTGCCAAATTCTTAGATTTCGCCAGACCGCATGAATGGCGCCATAAATCCAAATGAATTCCGATGTGAGAACGGTCGCGACGAATTAGTTTGAAAACGTTTCTTCAAACTTAGAACAATGCTGTGTTCTGGAAAATTACGGAGAACATAAGAGAGAGATTCCGCGTTAACCTCTGGACAATGTTGACAAGAAAGTCGTGGAAAACTAAACGATTAATGTTTGGGCAAGTCTACCGAAGAATGAGATGAAAACAAAGCTACAGTACTTTACTGAAAACGCTCGCTGGTAGATCAATGAAAATCCTATAATTTCCTCAATTAGGACACTCTTCAGCTGGGAAACATGAATGCCGAAATAACCAAACAAGGCAAATCCTTAGCACATAACAAATGAATAGCCCAAGTGGGTGTTTACGGAATTCATGGAAAACCCACAAACTAGTGGTGAGTTATATATCGGGACTATGACGGAGCTGATGAATGGAAAACATTTATGGTAAAATATAGTAAACAAGAAAATACCCCGTCTCCTACACCTATTCAAAGCACATATTCCCCGACACACACTTTACATACGATTTTTCTCTTTACCCCTATCATCATACGAACATGAACCCCAACCTTTCTACGAATCTCCAGTCGCAGAACTTTCCCAAATGCAAAACGTTCTTATCAAGCGAATAAAGAAACGTGCAGAAAAGAAAAAGGTACTGACAGAATAACAAAAGACTCTACTCAAACATACGTTTGCACTCCAACCTAAAATCCGACTCGAACCGATACTTTTAATATCCATATTTCGAGAATCAATTAAACACCTAGCAAGAAAACAACAAAAGGTAGGAGAAGTTCTTGGTGGGCTGTGGAGCCCCACCGACCATGCGAATCGGTTGGAAACACTCGTCGGGTAGGTATACGCGGCTACAACACACCAAAAGTCATCAATGAGGCTGCATCGATTTGTCAGCGGTTTCTCACCAACGACATTATGGGCTTGGGGATGTGTTTCGCACGTTGTTGCACATACTCATTCAAGACACCGATGATATATATTAAAATACCGATAATGAGCTCTGAAGCGCTTCCTGTTCTTCGCGAAATCAATGCTGCAGTGCAGCATATCGCTGCAAATACAACTCCAAGCGTTGCCTCCATAATCATGATCTCGTCAACGAAACCAGAATTATATGCAACTTTTTCCACAGCAATCGCCGCGGGACAATTCCACACACTCGAGATAGCACTAGCATGGTCACGAGTATATTATACTTTGGCTAATATCCGATCTCGACGAATACTTGTTTATTCGGAATTTCTCGCAGCGGCACAAAGCAGTGTTAAATCAATTACCAAGCTGTATTCGATGGCACTTGAGGATAAAACGACTAGGAGTTCTATATGGTGCTGGTCGAAATTGAAAACCTTCGGTGACAGATACGAAACCAGAGAGTTAGTGACTCAAAACAGGTAGTTGATATACAGACAGTAAAAACTAAGTAAATATTTCCCAGTGTATTTTGTTGAGTGTTCTAGCATGTTTGCTCAGGCGCCTCATAAGAACTACACTTGTGGGGCTCATGTATAATACATGTATGTGCATGAATCCTATGTTTCGGGATTTGGAACCACGAGTAGTGTGATAACATCCGTTTGTTAGGTTTCTCATCTAAGTCAAAGCCTTTTGCCCCATATGACTTTCCTCTCGCATCATGCTGTATTTTGGAACCTTGTTTTGGTTTCGCTTGGGGACTCACTCGTTTTGCAATTGCTGGCTCACGCGCACTCGCATGTGATGCAGGGTTCCAAGTCATGGGGGGGGGGGGGTTTAGAAGGTTTTACCTAGAGCAGTAAACAAGATCTCAAACGTCTATTAGCATGCTACTACCGACGACCCACCATTCACAAATCTATCATTGCTGAATGAACAATACCATTTTAGAAAAATGATATCAATCTGTAACAAAATGTCACTTGAGTCGTACCACACAATTTAAAGATGACAGACATAAGCATCGATTTCTGTACGAATCTGATAGCCATAATATTATTAATATTGTTTTATTTTCTGTTTTTTTCCGGAATTTTCTTGCCACTTTGTTTGATGTAAAGTCACTATTAGCAGACTAAGCTCTTTTCAAGGCCAATATTAGAACAATTTTACGAAAAGCGATTGTGTGGTGTGAAATTATTACGAATGCTTATGGAAAGCTTTGTCACCTGGACGGGAACCAATAAAATCAAAATGTGTTTACCTCATAATGGTGTAACAGAACACGTAAGATAATTAGTAATGAGTGTTCAATAGAAAAAAATCGCAGTTTTCTTCCCTGAGAATAATTAACACAAATGAAGCATCGATATTAAGTTACGAAGTCATATACAAAACTGTGTTAAGTGCAGTAAAATCCGTACTAAGTATTATTTGCAACGTTTTCTTGCTGATGCATAAAAGGACATGATTCATGGGCGGACAAATCCGGCATTTACACAAAGGACTCTGTCAAGTAATAACAAGTAAAACTGAATTAAAATATACAAATTTATGTTTTGCTATTTAGTGTGCAAAGTGTGAATATTAACTTCACACATTGATAATAATTTGCCAACACAGGCTATTCTTAACAAAAATATTCGAAAGAGGTATGAGAGAAGCCATTAGAAAACGACATTAGTATATATTACTTCTGTCAATGATTAAAGTAAAGTTTAATTTGGAATAGAACATGCACTCATATAATGTGCATCTTTTTCACACAATGTTTAGAACGAGAACCAGTCCATATTAGTCCTCAACACTTCCTCAAGGTAATCTAAAGACGCCGTGAAGCGCTTCGGTGGAATGAACGGTTTGTCGTAATAGTAATACATCACAAGCCACAAAATCCGAAAAGGTGTATATTTTCTTTCTAAATGGATATAAAAGTATCCGGAAACAAAAATCATTTTGAAAGTTTCCATTAGTATCTTACTTACGAAGTTGACTGCAATCTCGTTTATATTTTAGACCTAATTGTTATACATATTTGAGAGAGCTCTTTTATATTATGTTGTTGACAGTGTCATTCAGTATTTCAAATTTTATTAAACGAATTCATTAAGTACATAAGGAAATCCAACTTCACGAAAATCTCTCAATGAGACAATTCGAAAAGGTATGATACCTTCGTATTGACACAATCTACTTGTCATTACTAGTTTTGACGCATGTGTGTAAAATTTTCGTCATTTTTACGTAAAATGTACGATCTTCTCAAGCACTGATCAATGACTTTCTGCTTACATCGATATCAAAAGGAACCCTATGTCTCATTCTTTATTTAAACATACACCCTCCAATCCGGAGGAATGAACGCACTATAGTTCACGATATCCAATCATCGCTTCAGCTTTGTTACAGCAATCTCGTTTTGCTTAAATTCTCCAAATATGAGACATTCATGCTCTTACGATTGTTCAGGAGGAATGTACACTTAATAATTTCTGTACAAATATTGTCTCCCAATCAAAGATTGGGAAATCAAGTCTTTATTAATCTAGAATGTACAGAATTCTAACCAGGATTTAATAGTCACCATGTTTTTCCTTATTCACCAAAATTCTCAGAAATGCACGGAATAAAAAGAAGCGTACCCTTCAAGCTCGTTTATGCAATCACTTATCATGACAAAGTTGAAGCTGTCGTCTTTTTTTGTCTGATGATGGGTTGTTAGGTTAATTGAGTTAATACAAAAAACGCCTTTAATGTATCACCTCATGCAGAAAATGATTCTAGACTGCTTTTAAAATATTATTTGTTGAGCAGACTCATACAGTCCAAAGCGACATGTAACGAAATATTCTGTAATCCCGATGAAAAACCAACAGACGTTAAAGTATTTTTCCTCGTCAGCAACATACATTTTTCTTTCTAGATCTTTTATCATAAAAGTATTGTACAACGATCTTTGATCCAAATTGGTTTCCATTTGTTCCTTGTTTTCTTATTGCATTGTGTAACCAAAAACAAGAGACAAGGGCATGAGAAAAGATCAAGCGTAATCAAGTAATAAAATTTAATATCTCTCTCTCTCTCTCTCTCTCTCTCTCTCTCTCTCTCTCTCTCTCTCTCTCTCTCTCTCTCTCTCTCTCTCTCTCTCTCTCTCTCTCTCTCTCATCAACCAAAAGACCTATTGATAGGCATGGTAAATAGCAGTTATTAGATTTGAGCATACCTTCAGACATGACTCTTGATGACGGATGGTGGTGATGTTGCAAAATTTTGTACCTATATTCGCAAAACATTCTACCGTAATCTGCGTGACACGTAACCATTAAGATTGACGTATGGGCTAGGCTTGCCATAAATTGATAGCTTGTGATGGTTAATCAATGTTCTATTTGGGGCATGAGTGAATTTTAAATAGGACGCACTAGGATAACGGTCCACTAATATGTTAACGTAGGGTCAAGTACAGGAAATGGCGAAAGTTGAGAAAAGCCAGATAAATGTTTTGGGAAAGTTTGGGCCATTGGAAATAGGTGTCATAAAATGATATTTTCCAGAACTGATATTAATAAAGGCTGAATAGAGGGAATTATTCTGACTTCAATGAGAGTGTTAACATTTTTGGCATTTAGGAAAACGGGGGTGTAGAAGGGTGTGTGTATTTCCCCGACAAAATTCACTGTTTTAAATAATTTTGTTGCGAAATTCGGCTGTCAGAGTTTTCTGTGGAAGGAGAAACTATCTCCTAGATCAGTGAAAAGCACTTTTCCCTTTAAAACTGTCCAACTGAAGAGGTATGGAAGAAGCTGAGGAACATGCAAAGACAGCTTCCGCTGCATAGAAAGAGCGAGTCTCGAAAAGGCACAATGGTTTTGTTTCAGTCACACACAATATGCTCACTGATGTAAGCTTGTAATTATTTGTTGAATTTATTCATTTTAAATGCATACATCAATTTTCCGTGAGTTTGGAATACAAGGGTTTGCATGCATTTGTCTCGAATTTTATATGACTCGTGTATTGTATGAATTCGTTCGAACTGATATGAAGTTGTTCCAATTACCTCGCTGAGATGTAATAAAAATGACGTATTGTAGGAATTTCATGCATTACTTTTATAAGAACTGTGAAAATTAATTTATCTGTCTTAAACGATATGTAGCATGTATGCTAAGAATTGAATCGCTAGTTAGTACGTAATGCAGTTAAGACAAGACATAAAGTCCATTAATTCATTTGTGTAATTAGGTTGTGAATTCTCCTAACCGAGAGAATCGGCAGTATCGACCGACATCGGTCAGTTTGTAATTTACAGACCACATTGGGATATTACAGTTTATCTGAGAGATCTAGTTACGTCATGGTTCCAGTTAGGAATGCGAATAGCCGCTTAAAAGATATTAGTTTGATGATAATAGGATGTGTGTGTGTGTGTGTGTGTGTGTGTGTGTGTGTGTGTGTGTGTGTGTGTGTCAGGTTAATTAATTCGTTTGTGTAATTAAGTTGTGAATCTCCTAACCGAGAAAATTGGCGAGTGTCGAATGACATCATTCAGCTGGTAATTTACAGTCAAGAGGGGCGCAATACTATTCAATAAGAGGTTCAGTTATGTCACGTTCCACTTACCAATGTGGCCAGCAGCTAGTAAAAAAAAGACATAACTTTCATGTTAATCCGATTGTGAATTAGTATCAGGTTGCGAACTGACCACATTGCGTAATTCTGCTAAATTACGATAAGACGATATCTGACGAAAAAGACTGGGAATATTGTTCGATCCCAGGAGAAGAAAACCTGACAAATATGTATGTTACGTATTATATTTATTTGACGGGAACAAATAGCTCCATACCTGTGCGCCATACTGGGAAGGAGTGCAGACTGCAACCAAGTTATGGTTGAGGACCCAAAGACGTTGGATAGAGAGAGAAAAAAAATAAATACAGTAACTCTGACCTGCCACCAAACAGTGATTTGGGATGGACTGGAAAAAATCAGGTTATGCTGACACGCCGGCAATTTGAGTTCGATGAGTCACACGATCCTATGATGAAATTTGTTTTATTTATATAACAGAACGGCTAATTGCATTTTGCATAGATGTTGTAGTTCTATTTCTAAGAGAAAATATGTCATTCAAATGTCATGTTCAATTTCATTTTGTTTTTGTAATTCATTAAATTAGGTATATTTTGCATATGGGGGCTCGTGTTGTCCTATTCTATATCTTTGATCAGATCTCTCTTTTTTCCATCCATTATTTTCATATTTGATTTTATTGTTTGCTCGATCAGGGCAATAAGACCATGGTCTATCATCTCCTAGATAACGATAACCAAAGTACCATGCCAGGTGGGGGACCAAATATCGTATCACTCCACCCTCTAACAATCATCACAAGGATTATAAAGCAAGTCTGTTTAGATAATAAAATTTGAAAGTGGAAAATTGCAGCGAAAGTGTCTGCTAAAATGACTCTGACGTTAATTGGCCAATATCAATGTCTGCTGATAGTTTTAAAGAATTCAACTCCCCGTAATTTTGGTATTTAGTTCGTCTGAAAAACAGCGCACCAGTCAAATCAGACAAGTTTGCGACTCTGGTTTATGCTTTATCACGTAAATGACAGACGACAACAGATGCACAATGCCTCATTAGGGGGAGCGAGTGTTTCTTCGTCAGTCACAACAAATAAACAAATTTAAATCAATATATTCATGGTTTATCTAGTAGCTTTTTATTACATTATTCTATGTGCCTAGACAGAAAAAGTAGAAGGTCAATCGGGACTGACCTATCGTGCTCATTAAATTCACAGATACGGGTATATTTGTTCAGTACAAATAAGAGGGTTGCTATGATCTCAACTTTTCAATCTTAAAGAGATCAATTAAGCAGCACACAATGTTAAATGTGCAGGAAGCAAAGAAAAGCCCTTGCAGCTGAGAACCTGGCGGTATTTTGAGTTAATAACAAATTTCTGAGTCATCTGTTTGTGAGAACGGACATTATTTATTTATTTATGTTAAGGAATGAAAGATTCGTCAGAGAGAGAGAGAGAGAGAGAGAGAGAGAGAGAGAGAGAGAGAGAGAGAGAGTTGGATTTTGTAACACAGCTTTAACAATTTTTCAGTCATATCTCTACGATATCTGCAGTGTGGAAGCTCATAGTGATATCTAGCACTGGGGCATCATGCCACAGACATGTAGCATCATGTTCCATCCAGTCACATTATTCTGGCTCCAGGCCGACCAGTCCTAACACTAACCTCTTAATGCTGAGTGCCAAGCTAGGCAGCTGCTAGTACCATTTTCATTATAAGTCTTTGGTAATACTCGGCCGTTGTTCGACCTAGCGCATCCGTGGCGGACTTCCTGACCACTTAGGCCACCGGAGAGGTCAGAGAGACAGTCAGACAGATAGAGACAGAGACAAACAGAGACAGAAACAGAGAGACAGACAGGCAGACAAAGCATTTTGTGCAAACATTCATATTGTCTCCATTTGTTGATCATATATAGCCTCCAATTCCTGAACCCATCAGCCAATTCCGTAGGTCGGGCATTACCATGAATTTATGTTCTATTTCTACCGATATATTCATTTGTTGAATGTTCAGATAAGAGACCTAACAGATGATTGGAAATGGTTAATGAGGCAGATTTTTAAACAAAACTGTTCGAACACGCGTTAGTGTTCAAATCTAACGACGACTGACACCAGTTCCCAGTTGATAATAGTATCTCAACTTCTTGCAGTGCTTCAAAAACAAAATCTGCTTGTTTAACAACGTTTACATACATACATACATACATACATGCATACATGCATGCATGCATACATGCATGCATACATACATACATACATACATACATACATACATACATACATACATACATACATACGCGCCTTATGCCTGCCTGCCGCCAACGCCTGCCGCCGCCTTGCGCGCAACGCTGCCTGCCGCCGCCGCCGCCGCCTTAACGCCTGTAGTATTCAATCAATGACAATGTGTCAATAGCTTAAAGAAGTATGTGTGTATTCTAAATCTTCCCTGCTCTTTTGACTAGAATGGAGGTTGTATGTATTTCAGTCTGTCAAATATAATTATTCTTCATGAAAATTTATGGAGAAATATACCTAAAAGTTTGATTTTAATTTCTCGATTGATTTGACACCAAAGTTTTGAGTAGAGTGCTCAGATCCTTGTGGGAATGAAGACTTGTGATTTTCAATAAATGTTACAATTAATGAAGACGATCTTTACCTTAAGAAACATTTCTGATTAATTTATATTATGAACGTAAATCGAACGGTAGTAGAAATGAGAAAATTTACGTATGCATATACTATTTAGTACATTCATGCATTTGAAACGTTTTGGATAAATTTGTTATTTCCGTTTTTTTAACTTCTGTTTGATGTCATCCAACCTTTAAAATGTATCTTTTCAAACATCTAAAATGCATTGATGTTAATATATAAAACTGGGGATTCTCCACCACAAACATGATTATTTGGGGACCGAATGGTCTAAAACATTCGCCTTTACCGATCGCACATCTGTCTGCGTGGGTTCGAGTCTTGGGCTCGGTCAATGTGGGTACGTGAGAATTGCTAGTAGTTTCCCATGGGTCGGTGGTTCTTACCGGGGTTTTCCCCGGGTCTTCATCAATTATACTGGCCGCCATGTATAGCCTATCTTGTGCTGAGAGATACTGTTAAACCCCCCAAAACAACAATAACAATAAAATATGATTGTAGAGATGAAGGAACTATTGATTGACAATTGGGTCAAAATGAAGCCGGCATTATTGCACTTGATGGAAATTAATACAGATAAATATAAAAATAAAAATGAAATCTCGGCATAAAAATTAATAAAAATGTAAATTTGTCTCCCAAGAAGTACTGAATAATATGTGTCTGAAAGGGAAATCGTTTATTTGATGACTTAAATAACATCATGTTTAAGAATAAAATGACCGCCACAGACGAATGAAAGTGTTCCTTTGTGTCCGATGAATTTTCCGTTTCCAATTTTTTTTTCTTCTTCAAATGTTAGGGCCAATGAGTTATTAAGTAAAACTGAACATAGGTTTACGATCTTAACCGTATCACTCACTGAAACTGGTGTTATCATTGGAGATTTCGGTTCCCTAAAGGGCTACCAATACCATTTTGACCATTGGAGATATTGGTTCCCTAAAGGGCTACCAATACCATTTTGGCCATCACCATTAAGTCTATAGCGGCTGCTACTGCCTCTGATGCGACCTTTCTGTTTTTGTTACGTCTAACATCCTTAACAATTTGGGAGAGAGGCAACCACACTGGTTGTGAGGGGATATGGAGCTTCAAAGAATAACAGTCGGTCTTCGTTAATTTGCTGAAGACGGAGAAAATATTTGCTGGTTTCTTTTTTTCGAAAAGTGGGAGAGAAATATAGATCGATTAAAATCCGTCTGAGCCCTTTGTTTAACCCAACTGGAAAACGCAGACTGATAGTGATCGACTTCAAGCACATTTGTGTCATAGCCCCTCAACAATGCATACATACGCTAAAAGTATCCAACTTAGCCGTGAGCATAGGCAATATCTTATTATATATA
>JAECUM010076927.1:0-14456 GCA_016617855.1 Megalonaias nervosa
ATCGTTTTCGCCAAATATCTGGTCTTGAACTAATAAAACTATCAAACTGAGAGTTCCTGAATATATCTCTGAAGGCTACATGAAATGTTTAGCTCTTGTTATTTGTAACGTGTATATTTGTGTTTCAAACCTTGAAATTCTTAAACTGATTTGAAATTATGACTCCTAAGCAATGATTTTTGTGGATTTATAAAAAAATAAGGAATGCCATAATAATATAATAATGGACTGGACTTGATAAAAAAATTGGTCCTTGTCTTCGAAAGTTAAAAATAAAATGTTCCTTTGCACTTTGTTTCTTGTTCTCCGAAAATATCGAAAATTTTGTTCCTTTGTTGTCTGAAATACATGTCTATTTTTCCTTGTTTCCTCAAAACCCGGGGAGATGGGAGAAGGCATCATAACATTTAAGATTTTACCATTTTGATGTCTGCAAAGTCACTGTAGTTTGACTGGTGAGACCAGCCGCAAGAGAATAACAGAACTAGTTAATTACAGCAAGAAACCATCTGAGGCACGATAAAATACAAAAACAGTTCTTTTGAAGTCAAATATCGCACATTTTAATGTTCATTTGACACTCTGTTTATGTCTTTTTTTCAGACTCGTTCATGTCATTTTTCAGAATCGTTCATATCGGAAAAGAAAATTTGATGACTCTACCGAAAGTAACTTGCCGATGTGATGATATATTTTTTAGCCCCCAGGATATTACACACACATACATACACTCTATTTCACAGTGACATGATGAGAGAGAGAGAGAGAGAGAGAGAGAGAGAGAGAGAGAGAGAGAGAGAGAGAGAGAGAGAGAGACGCACTTACTCGTTGTGCAAGTTCCATAGTTTGTTGGGACGGCTGTATACAAGAAATAATATATAAATATTATACAAGAAACTAAGAAACTTTTATAAAACTAATAGCACATAAGAACTGTTATAATTTATATTCTGTGATCTGACGAAAAGAATGTTAAATGTTTTTTCCAGTATTTATTATAATCAGAAGAACTAGAAAGAACAATACATGCAGGTAAATGGAATTATGCTTCCAGTTTCAGGATACGGTTTTTAAATTTGTTTCCTTGACATTGAGCGTAAGAATTCTGTTCTATCATGCAATATAATAATTGTGTACATGTGATATATTTATTTAGTTCTCTTGTCTTATTGTTAATATTTACCTTCATGTTTCATTTTGTTTTCATTATCTGATATGCAGATTAACGTCTGTTCATTCATTCGTCAATCAGTCTACAAATCATTTTGATCGCAAGACTACATGGCCAAAAAAGCACCCATTTATTTTAAAAATGGTACTAAAATTTCTGGACAAATCAGAGAATGAATTTTAGCCTCAACAGTGCAAATACTTGGAGGTTATAAAACACTTGAAGACATTATGTACTTCTAAACCAGGACTTACTTGAACACTGGAGGACAGAGCATGATTCCTTGCCTACAAGGGGATCGGTTGTGAAACACCAGGGGTAGCCACTTCCATCCGGGTCCCTGCAGTAATTGTTTGCGGCACTCAGAGTTCCGTCAGGAAAATTCACTCCTGTAAAGCTGTGAATGTGAGGTGTTTGACTGTCCCATCGTTGACAAGTCTTCCCGCTCATTGTGCACGTGCGATGCCCTAGATAACTGGCCGAACTTCCTACAGTATAACACTCGTTAGCTAAAAAGAAATGTGAAATTGATAGTGAGTGTGCACGTGCGGTTTTCTTGGTAACTGGTAACATTCGGACACTGTAGTACTCATTAATCTTAAAGGCAGCGTGTTAAATGTATCAAGTGACGTTATTAGATATCCATTGCCCGCAGTAAAGTTTAGAAGCAGGTATAAGGTCATAAACGTCATGAGTTTCATTATGCCGCTTGATACTTTGTATCAACCAGTTGTTGTTGTTGTTGTTATAGGGTTTAACGCCGTTTTTCAGAACAAGATAGGGTATACATGGCGGCCAGTATAAGTGATGGAGGAAGAACCCGGGAAAACCCCAGAAAGAACCACCGGCCCACAAGAATCTGTGTCAGCCAGTTATATATAACTTTTTGGGAGATGTGTGTGTGTGTGTGTGTGTGTGTGTGTGTGAGAGAGAGAGAGAGAGAGAGAGAGAGAGAGAGAGAGAGAGAGAGAGAGCAGTGGCGTCACTAGGGTTGGTGTCACACAGTGCGGTCACTCACGGTGTCACCCCCATGGACCTTCTTCCAGCACAAAAATTCAAAAATTTTATAGACAGTCATGTGCGGTAACCCATGGTGTCACCCCCATGGACCTCCTTCCTGCACAAATAGACAGTCATTTTGGTGTCACCCCCTCTGATGGTGTCACCTGGTTCGGTCCGTACCCCCTCTGTGCATGGTACTGAGAGACTCCATGCATGATAATGAGAGACTTCATGCATGATAATGAGAGACTCCATGCGTGATACTCAGACTATGCGCGATACTGCAAGACAGTGCCGGATTAAACCCTGTGGAGGCCCCTAGGCAGTCGAAATCTCGCCCCCCCCCCCTCGCCAATTATTTCCTAATACTTTCAAGATCAAATCAGTTCAATATTATTTTGATCCGTTGTCGCGTGGCCCCTAAAAGGCGGGAGGTTCATAGGCCGGTGCATACTCTGCCTATTGGATAATCCGGCACTGCTGAAAGACACTATACGTGATACTCGGAGACTCTCTGCATGATACTGGGAGACTATACAAGATACTAAAATACACCATTTGATACTGATAGACTCTATGCATAATACCAAGAGACTATGCATCATACTGAAAGATACTGATACTGATAGACTCTATGCATAATACCAAGAGACTGTGCATGATACTGAAGACACCGTTTGATACTGAGAGACTATGTGCGTGATAATGAGATTCCTTGCATGATTCTGAAAACCCCTATGCATGATACTGAGAAACTTTGATACTGCGAGACTCTGCATGATACTGAGAGACTTCATGTTTGATACTGAGATACTCTATGAGATACTCTATGCATGATACTGAGAGACTCTATGCATGTTACCGAGAGACTCTATGTATAATACAGAGAGACTAACAATTAGTCACTACGCATGATAATGAAACACTTATTGTTTGATACTTTGAGATTATATTTGATACTGAGAGACTATGAATAATACTGAGAGACTTGTGTATAATACTGAGAGACTATATATAATACTGAGAGACTCTATGTATAATTCTGAGGGACTATTATGGTACTGAGAGACTCTATGCCAGATATGATATTAATTCTCGAGTCATTAACCTCAGTTCAGTTTGTATGCACACGAAGATTCTTGACAATCGGTCCAGGCATATTTTTCTGCTTTTTTTTCAAAGTAGTCCACTCTAGAAACTCTGACAAATATGTGCCATTTCAGACAAAGAAAAGAATTATTGATTTTAACATCTGACATTTATCCATCATTATCAATGTGGTCGTTATTAAGGATTGACATCATCGTCATCATCATCATAATCACCATCATTATCTGCATCATCACCACCACCACTACTACAGCGTCCACCATCTTCATCATATCATCAACACCATCATCATCATCATTATCATAATCACAAGCAGCAGCAGCAACCTTCTGTTTCTGAATTACTCACCTTTGCTTATAAGGTTACAAAAATTCAATGCAAGAGTTCCCTGACTGTAATGTATCATGTGATTTCTAACGATATTATTTAAAATCACTTATACATTCCAGTCTTAACTCAAACATATTATGTTATGGAGTCGTCCATTTCTAGCCAAGGTTCCGATGTGATAGCCCTATCTACACCGTAGCGGATCGAACAGATATATTGATACTTTGTCCAAGTGACATCTATTGGAGTTCATGAGTTGCCTCCCTTAGTATGCAATGCCAACTAACCAATAGAGTGGTGCATTTGTACATCGGCCGAAGATTGTGGAGGCAATTGACCTAAAAAGGATACTTTGTAAGTTTAACATCGAAAGAATGACTATGTACCAAAGGAAAGACATTACATGTCTATTTGACTGAAAGGTATTTGTGCAAACACGGACCGGAACATTTCTTATTCATCAGTCCGTCCAAATTGTGTGCTTCCCTTGTCTCGACGATGTAGGAACAGTGTTAAAATTTGAACATCTTAAATTTGATTGGATGCGGCGGCAATGAAGTTCACAGACCAGGAGCACATAATATCTGTTCAATACGCCAAGGTGTGGGTAGGGTTATCAGGTTCATAACGTTGTAATGGTCATATACCATATTCTCGTCTACTGCCTCAAGGACAAGCTCACGGTGATGGAAAAAGCAATTCTGTGACTTGTATCCTTGTCTGGGGTATTGCTTTTGAACCACTGAAGATTGAATGAAACTTCAGCCAGTTATATATCATGCATAGATGGTATGTTGCACACTTTAGAGTTACCTCCCCTATCTCCACCTTCGCCTCAAGCCAAAGTCACATCAATGGAAATGTAAATCTGTCTTGTATCGTTGTCCGGGATATAGCGTTTGAGCCACTGATGTCATTTTAACGAAACTCAAACAAGCTATATATAATGACTAGATAGTGTCTCGCATATCATGACCATCACCCCTGCCTCTTTCAATGTACAGTAATAAAAGTTGAACCAGTCAAGATATTTCAATGAAACTTTAGCCTTTATATATGTTAATTTTACAGAACATCGCCAGTTAGAGTCATACCCTCTACCTTAAAATTAAGGTCACAGCAAAGTATAATGCAAGTTTGTGGCCTGATTCTTTATCCAAGCTGTCACGTTTTAAACTTTACATATACTGTAAGGAAGCTTTAGGCATATCCAAACCGAATCATACTATAGTACAATCCCACGCGCTCAAAAGGTCAAGGTTATTAGTAGAGAGAATGTCACAGGCGCATTTTTGTGGTACTGTTGTTTTGTTTTATGGCCGTTGAGGTAGATGACGGCGAATTCCAAAGATGGTTTGTAGTATCGACTTTCGTGTTCTTACGTTGTGTTAGCTTTTGGGACATCCTGATTTTATAAACGCATCTTCACTTTCTTGACCACAAAGGACAAGAAGGTAAATACGAGCGTATTTGCAAAACATATTGACTTCAAGGGCACACTCAAATTCAAAATATTGATTAATTTAATTTTTGTTATTGTTCTCTAAAGATCAAACATAATTAGAAAAGAATAACGTTGCAAATGAACATTTTATTGAATTGAAATTTAGCAAATATAATGTGTAATAGGTTTGAACATGTACTGAAGTTGACGAGACGTGAATATAATGTCTGGACATTATAATAATAAATTTTCTTCTTCTTCGTCGTCGTCATCGTCTTCTTGCTATTATTATTATTATTATTAAGGAAAAGGTACTCACTGCCACATGAAATAGACGGACTAGTCCAGGTAAAGTCAGCTTTACATAGCTCCACGGGACAGTGGGGGTAAGTTGAAACAAGTCCTGTTATCAGTCCGGCACAGGTGTAATTTATGTAAGAACCTGGCGTTTGAGTATACTGCGGTACAGATTGTAGTTGGATACACCCATTGTCCGTCAGGGTCGTCAGTGATGGCGCGGGACATGCTGAAAGTGATGATTTGACATTATTAAGGTTTCTATTGAATTGCTATATATAGTTGTCAGTTTCAATCAGAATCAGCATCCCTGGAAATAGACCGCCATTTTGAATGTCAACTGACAGGAACAATAACTTGTTACATTCAAGGAAAGCAGTCATGAGTGAAGAATATCATCACATCACATAAAACTATACATAGGTCCATAGCGCTGTTTATGGTCATATTTACAAAATGGACGAATTCATCTCAGCAGCAAATGGGACATAAATTATTGAACAACAAACTTCACTTGCATGCAACGGAGATCTTTGTACGCGAATGGAAATGAAGTGGAAGGTAATATGTATTACTTTGGTCTTGAAAACCGAACAACAAATGGAATACGGTGTAAGTTTTCAAAATGTGCGAAAATTGCTCAGTCGATTTAAATGTAATTTATGAAAAACCCCTGTCATCAATCCTGTTTTCTAAACCATTACCCTTCGATAAACTGATACAATAATAAGCCTTAATATCATGGACCAAGAAAAAAAGTGATATGCAATACCCAGTGATATATATATATATATATATATATATATATATATATATATATATATATATATATATATATATATATATATAACAATGAGGCTGTGGTACAATGGTACATTTTATACACATAACTACACAACGAGGCTGTGGTAACATGATACATTTTGTACACATAAATACACAACATGGTATATTCTGATGCGAAGCAAAATTACAATCGGTCTGTAATTAACTAAAATTAACTGAAATAAATTAAGTGGTAATGATAGACAAGATGTGGCCAACTCAGTGGCATCTATTTACCATCTTCGCGCTGTGTAAGGGGCCGCGGTATACTATGTAACTTGTGAGGAGCACCATTTTATTAAAAATATATATTTATTAAAAATATATATGCGATTGAGTACTCGAGACGAGCTACTTCACTGATGCGAAGCAACTTCAATATAGAATTTTGCAGGGAGATATGTGCTACATATATTTTGCCTATTTCGAAATGGTCTGTCTATCAGAGAAGGAATCGTTATTTTCTTTCATTTTTAAATTAATTATCCAGAGTTACATCGCAAAAAAAATATTGGAAGGGAAATATGTCGATGAAATGAACAATATATATGACATAATAATTTATAACAAGGAAATATATGTTAGAAATTACTTATATTTTGTTGATAAATGAACAAATTATATTTTAAAATTTTGTTCCAATATATAGTAGAACCATTTGTATCTTTCAGTAAAATAAATACATCCATTTTCGATTATTAAACTGACATCTTGTGTCGTATAATACATGTGTTCGTGCTCATTAGCATTATATGTATTTTCTTCACTGCATACGCACGTATGCATACACACAGACGGAGAGAGACGGAGAATGACGGAGAAACAGGCATATACATTCACATAAACACATGTATGCTCTACACACAGTCAAAATATATACATACCGATATACATACATACTTTGTTGTATATATACAGTGCATGAATGATTGATTCACTGGTTAATTGATTGATGAGTAGATGCATGTAATGACTGATCGGCCTATCGGCGCAAATACAGTAAACCAGACTGCACTGACCGTATGTAAACTGAGATAGCCAGACGGAGAGAGAGAGAGAGAGAGAGAGAGAGAGAGAGAGAGAGATTTACTCTGAGAGAAGACTTGCTTCACATGTCCTGAAAATAGAAAATATAACTCGTTCTTTAGGAAATGCATTTTTTCTTCATAACATTTATCGAAAGTACATGATTTGGAGTTCGATTTTGTACCGAATAATAACATTTTATGATCAAGTCTGAAGCACTACTTTGACTGTTCCAATCACCTATGATAAGGGTAACGGGCTCAAATCATCACATGTGTTAGGAATTTATTAAGATAACTGTAAAAATGTACCTGACGAACAGTCAAAACTAGCTGGTGTTTTTTTAAAATATTTTTAACTAGCCTATGCGCTTTTGACTCTCATTGAAACTTTATCAAAGGTAATTAAAACGGATCAAAAACGACAATAAACACAATTGAAAATGTTGAAATTACCGAACTTTACATGACTATAAATCTAATGTAATATAATTACTTTTTCAGTATTATGGAAATCATCGGAGTTCAAACCAATACGCATCCTTAATACATTTGATGTGTATTGTCGATGACTGAAGTTGCTGTAAATAAATTAAGATGCTACACACCAAGTAATAACAGTATCCAGGGAATAACGTATAGGACTGGATGATCCATCAGAACTCTGCAATAAAATTAATTAATTGATTAAAGTTGTTTAATGAATACTAGAAAATTACTTTAAATATGAGTGCACATATGTTGTTGTAAAGTAACATTGTATGAAGGACTTAACATTGTTCAAAATCAAGTTTATTTTCTATTTGACCTGACTTATTGATTATTTTTTATTTTATTCTGTAAACAACTAATAAATAGCTAAAATTCTCTGCGTGTATGGGTTTAATATGTGGATCATTATTAATAGAAGTAAACATGTTTATTTGGGTCTGGGTCTAGTTTATTGGAATTCCCATACAATTTATCTGGCGTACCTAACATTGTCCAGGTTATATATTATAATTTTAGTAACAGAATTTCTAACAATAACTAACATTTTATTTTGTAAACATTAAGAAGTTTCTATTTTCTATTAGGTAATAGGTTTCTTTTTTTTAATAGAAAATGCTAATTGTGACCCGAGGTCAAGTAGAGGACTATATAATCTTGTTACTAGAAAGATTACTTATTCGTGTTTTAAGATCTAGGAGAATCAATTTTGTATTATTGTTGTTCATTTGGGCTGGAATTTATTTCTTCAAATTATTTGTTTCAGTGATTATTTTCTCTGGAAATGCGGAGTGCTCATAAAAAGTAATATTCTTGGACAGAGACATTCACTGGGATTTATAGTGAATTCATACCTGGAATTATATTACTGTATTTCATCAAAAGGCTGTTGGTACAGCGCCATGATACAGGGCACAACAGACACATCAACACTTTCAGCATTGGATTTAATTTGGATTTCTGCTTAAGTTTATTCAGAACTTTTATTATTATGACTTGTGTCTGTAATTCCTGGGTTATTTCGGGATTTAATTCGCATAACTGTAAGTTCTTTTTTTTATTTTCACTTTGTATTATAAGGAAATACATTATTTGTTAAATTTCATAAAGCTTGTTGCACACACACACACACACACATGTGTGTGTGTGTTGGAATAAACCTGATGGATACTGTTAATGGACACGAGTGATCTTTCATTAGCACCTGCCGTATGTTTGACATAGGTTAATTGTGATTAGACTGGTAAGAGAAATAAGGGAAATAACCCCTGGAGAACTGAATAGTCCAACTCCCCTAAACATGTGAATGAAGGTGAATTTTTAACACCATAATGTTGACAAATGTTCGGAGCAGAAAAGCGATCGTCTTCGCTGTTTCTGTTTAGATAAAGCAGTGATACGAATAATTACCTCGGTGGAGTTAGCATTACAGTATGAAAAAGGCAGACAATCATAAAATAATGCGCGCCTTAACTTAGGAAATATCATGCCCTTGTGCACAACAAAATGTCTTTCTTTCAGCTCTTTAAACTGTCACGAACTGATGTCGGTTAACTGACTAAAAACGACTTGAATCGACATGCCTGACAAATCTGATCTCATTAAATACCATTTTTCCTAGTTTTACTCCCCATTCCTCTTAGAGGAATAAGGATGCTTAAAGAACAGAAATCATCTATGCAAAAATAGAAATGGCGGCTGTTTATTGTGTATAAAATTTGCACAGTTTGTAATTTTCACCAAGGTTGTTTATTTCTATTCTCTCTTGAATAAACGCAAGTGTCGCAGCAATAGCACTCACTAAGGCACGAACGTAGTGATGCCCTTTACACACGTCAAACATTTTAACTTCAAAATGGTGGAGATTTTAACTGATGCGCTATGCCAGAACTATTTGATATAGAGGTTGAAAGGTATTGAACGAAGACGGGTAAAGTCCTCTCAGAAAATGGAAATAATCAAAAATTCGATTCCCGGTGCCATCAGGGCGATTTTCTCGTAGCCTGTGTTATTACATTTTGAGATTTTTCCAGAAAAAGAAAAGTTCATTGTAGCTTCTTTGCTTGATTCCAGTCATTTGCTGAATGAAATCAGTCTGTCATTCCCCGAATGAAACCAGTCTGTCATTTGCCGAATGAAACCAGTCTTGCGAGAGCGCCAAAATCTCCTCTTGGCATTTTATTCTTGAATACAACTTTCTAAATCGCTACATTTAGTGACATTTATGTTTCTTTCACTATTGTCGCCTGTTAAGAAATCAAACCACGTTCAATAAAAAAGAACAAATAGCACCAAGTCTTAAGTCTATATATTTGAAAACAGCGTTCAACTTTTTTTTTTTTTTTTTAAGGTTGTTTACACAAATTCGAATACAATAATTGTTTTCGGCATAAAAAAGAAAGCTGGATTACATAATGATGTCATGGAAGACAAGGACGTAATGACCGAGACATCCGAATGTATTTCCAAGTAATTACTCTACACTTTTCTACGGCTTCGTCAAATATCTTTTTGTCATGTGATAAATGGACTATTACATTTGTGATCATTTCAAAGATAATTTATGAAACTCTTGGAATAATTTAAATATTTTGCTCGCCAGTGCTCACAAAAGATAGAAAATTATTCAGCTCGTTTCATAAATTCCCTTTGAAATCATCAATCTCTGTGTAAAATAGGAATCTGACAAAAGTGCAGGAACGTTTACGTCGAATAAAAAGTTCTATCACTTCTCTGTTTAGTTTTTAAAATGGCTCCTTAAACTCGTTTTGTAACTGATTTGGCACAAGCATATGTGATGAGTGAAGAAAATGTAATATTTAAAAAAAATATCATTGTTACCTCACATAATTTTGTTATTGTGTAAGTCTTCTTTTTTAAGTACCATATTTTCGTAAGTCAATGTAATTTTTATCATGTTCTCAGTCCAGTTACATGAAAATTGATTTTAATTTAACTGCTGTATTTCAGTTTTAAATGATATTGTTTCGTTTTTAAAATCCCGGGTTTCACATTTTCATTTCAAAATGAGAAATGTTAAAATTTCAAGAACTATGTATTTCTACTTACCTTCTAATTGGAAATGTACACAAGTATTTATGTTCCCTTCGCCAAATTATTTCTTACCTACTTGCCCGTACCTTCCTCTTCCTTTAATCGACTGTGGCAATTTGATCAAAGTAATGAAGATCTCTTTTTGATTAGTTTAGCATTCACCACAGGCAAAACTTTGGCCTTAACATATGTACCCAAAGCTTGGACCTTAACAAATGTACTAAAATTATTCTAAGAGGCTGTAGCAGTAAATAGCCTGATCAATAAATGGACCTCAAGTATGATACCATGTACAAACAGAAAAACAAACAAAGAAACCTTTAAATTAGGTAAACAGACAGAAAGTACTTGCGTAGACTTTATCAAAATTTATTTAATTACGTATGCATTCATTTAATTATTCTTTTTCAAATTATGCTACTCTCCATGGATCTATACCCCTATGGATACTCTTTGTTATAAAGAAATCGATACATATTTATCTCAGCGAGAGCGATTTTGTTTATTTTGATACCAAAAGAGCTTTTGAATAAAGAAGGCTATAACTGTTACACTCATTAATAATTAAATATACTTAAAGAAATAACTTTCACATAAAATTTATATCAAATAATCAATTAAGTATCGTTGCAGTACATTTCGTCACGTTCATCAAGACGTATATATTTTGGAAAGTCTTTGATCCTAAATTGGAACAATGAACATATGTTTTTGTTCCAGCTACTGGTATTGCGACTTGTTTATCTTTTTCCTTGTCTTCCTTGTTTAACATTATTGTTGACACAAGAACACTACCGCATCCGTCACGTACCGTGAATTATGCAACGATGTGTTAAGACTTGATATTTCTTAAAAATTGCGAAACCAATTGTAATCCAAGTTCACAAAAAAGTATTCTAACGTTGAAGCCTCTATATGATCATTAAACATCTACTAAACAATTTCTTCTTAAACAACAGCAACAACAACAAAAAGAACAACAACAAAAACAACAACTGAAAAAAGGATCGACCACCGTTAATAACAGATGTTTCATAAGAAGTGCAATAAAAGTTCTAAGTTTACAAATATTCACCTATTGAGAGAGAGAGAGAGAGAGAGAGAGAGAGAGAGAGAGAGAAAGAGGCGCACTTGTCTGAAATGACATGAAAATACAGGTCAGGTCATTTATATAAATATCATTTGTCTATCTCAAGTGGATTTCACTATATAATACAAACAATGCGTTTGTGAATGAAGCAAATAATGTGTAGAAAATTTGAGATATTGTTGTAATGGTAAGAAAATCTAATCAGTTCCTGCCAAATTTCATTGTTCTACCAGAAGTGGTTTTAACATAATTAGTTTAAGTATTTTTGTTTAAAATGTATAACTTCAAAATGTTAAAGAATTTGAAGATATAGATTTCCTGAAATAGCCTAATCAGGTCACCGACATATGAAATTGATAAATGGGTAGAATTTAATGGCTTGTAAGTTCAATAGATTGGTACGAAAACGTACGAACGGACAACAGCAAATCACTCTGGCCCATTCTGCTATCGCAATAGAAGTATAAAACAGGGTCAGTTTAGGATTCTTACCTGATTGTTACAACATGGGCTTATCGATTCTATGATAAGAAGCACACATTAAGTTTTTGGCAATTCCATTCCGATATAATCTTGATAATTTTGAGATAAATGTCGTACCTGCCACAAGGATCGGTTCATTTGAAAGTCAGTTCTGAAGATATGCCTGGTTTGATGAAAGTACTAGCAACAGAATTAAAAATAACAAATCTTATAATTGCCAAGAATATTCTTAACGTATAAGGTTAATGGATGACACTGGATGTCGGCAGGGTGAAGAGGTAGAGTTGAAGAGCTACTTTTGTCACTGTAAAATTATTAAATATGTGAAAATCGTGAGGTCGCGAGGATCTAAAGCAACCATTCGGCGTTGGCACAGACTTTTTCTTGTAGTAAGGAACTGCCCCCCCCCCATGTAGAACATAAATTACCCAAGTTACCCCTGTGGATGGACTCTTTGATTCTCTATATGTCAGAATAGCTTTCTATGCATTAAATGGCGACGAGAGCTTTGCGAAACATTGGGTCGACTCTGTTCGATAATATTAGTGATATTCAAAAGTTTGATTAGTACAAAAATGATCTGAATCGATAATTGTTGATTCCGGGGACTTTCAATGCTGGAAATTTTCCATTAAGAGCGAAAAAAAGCGATACTGCCCTAGGATGTGCGAGGCCCAAGGCAGCAAGCGATGAGCGCGTGGCCCCAAGCAAGCAAAATTACAATGGGGAGAAGCACGGGGCCCAAGGCGGTTGCCTCGTTCGCCTTGCCCTAGGGCCGGGTCTGACTGCCACAGACGCACGCATGCATGCGAGAAAAGTCGATTGTTGAACTGTGAGGCTCGTACAAAACAAACCACAATGACAAATTGTGGCATTCGTCGTTTTTCTCTTTCTAGGAGACGCAACCTTTTCCATTGGCCATGAAGAAGGCCATGCTGGATTAAAGAACATTAATCTTCCGCAGCGACACCAACTGCAAGAAATCCTTAGAACTGCCGTTGTCGCAAACGATTCCAATGTCATTAGAAGATGTATAATAGGGGATAATTGGGAATGCTAAAGACGTTCTGAAATGCAGTTACCCGTTTCGTGAAGAGGCAGAGACAGAGTTTACTTGTCATATTTACATCAACCTGAAAAAAATATCCATTATTTGTGCAATATAGATGAGAACGATTACAGCAATATTAAATAATCCATTCTCAGACGGCGTAAGTACGATGTGTATAGAAATGAATTCATTAACTATTCAGCACATAACAAGCAATGCTGCAAAAAGCATAAATTCTAAAGCAATCTTAAAAAAAAAAAAAACATGCTTGAAGTATTAAAGAATAGATACAATGACCATTATTAATGATAATTAGTGTCAGGTAAAATAACCATTATTAAAGAATATTAGTGTCAGGTAAAATGATCACAGGTACTATCAAAACTGGAATGAAATATGTAATAGAAACGAAAACAAAAATTGTTTTTTACTACCAGTAGCAGCAAATACCCAGAAGGACTTAGATCTGAGATCGAGTAGAACCAAATCAGCCTTTTCTTGAATAATGCGCCTCAGATCCGAGTATAAGCAGTAAGCCTGAAATCTTTGGTAGAATAAACAGCGGGAATCTCCACTGCCGATGAACAATACGCTTTCTATGTTGTTGGTGGTTGAGTGCGCATTAAACAGTAGTTCCTACGGTGAACACGCTTTGTTCCGGCTAATTCAAGGGCTTGATGTAAACCCCAGCTGACCAAAAGTGAATAAGACCGTGACTGTCGTATTAAATATAACACGTTAACATAAATACGTTATTTATACTGTAATGTCAACATTTGTGTAAGTATTCTTTCAATATTTGGAAAATTATTTACTTTAATTTTTATTGTAAAAGAACAGGATAAAGAACATATATCAATATCATATGATTGATCTTTTTTTAGAATAGATAAACCCATTAATTATCAGTGGTCCTTTCTTTGCTTAATTTCGTTGACGGATGAATTAGAGCAATCGGAAAGACATTCTGTTTATTTGATTCATAAATTAAGACATTTTCCAAACACATCCTTTCTAGGAGAAACAAAATTAAAGAACACAATAAAAATATCAACAAACTAAACTGAATTTCGATATATATATAT